>SJYA01001589.1:1273615-1366996 GCA_006410615.1 Neotragus moschatus
AAAAAAAAAAAAAAAAGAATTAAGTCATGTGAAACTGTCTCTGTCTTTTGAAAATACAGACAATTCTAGGCCAAAAAGATTTTTTTTGGCAAAGAAACATACTAAAAACAATAGGCCTAGAGAATCTCCAGTGCCTGTAAAATGACTACTGTAGCTGGGAGGTAAAATGGGAATAAGGATGAAGGGCTTGCTTTCCTTGGATGTCTCAGTTCACCTAAGTGAGCATAACTTAGGTAATGGTATGGGCATCTGCATGGCAGCTGCTGTTACTACGAGTTAATGCCAGAGAAGACGAAATATTTGGCATGCCATTTTCATCTTCATTATTGTACCAGGAGCCAGAAAAAATAGAAGTTTATATTCTTTTGAAGTGGGACGATGTTGTCTCTTTTTTTTACCCCTGGGCTTCACACACTTAGACACACAAAGTATTCTCCAGATATTTGTAAGCGTGGTCTGACAACTTAAGCTGATTTTTTTTTTTTTCCTTTTACTGTAAAAAAAAAAAAAATCAAATCAAACTAGGTGAGTTTTGTCTGTTTTAGAATCAGCACTCCATTGTAGTTTTTAAAATGTATGAGGTGGCTCAGATGGTAAAGAATCCTACAATGCAGGAGACCAGGGTTTGATCCCTGAGTTGGGACGATCCCCTGAAGAAGGGCAGGGCAACACACATTCTTGCCTGGAGAATTGAATGGACAGAGGAGCCTGGTGGGCTATAGTCCATGGGGTCGCAAAGAGTTGACACGACTGAGCGACTAACACACTTTCACTTTCATGGTCCACCCCAAATTTTAAATGTCCTAAAAGCATGTAAACCACTGGTTTGAAAACTGTTTCTTTAAGTGAAGTTTTATTGGAACATAGCCACACTCATTCATTGACAAACAGTTTTTCACAGTCTGCTTTCCTGCTACCGCAGCAGAGTTGAATGGTTGCCGCAGAGTCCTGTAGGCCTACAGCTCTAAAATATTCACTGTGTAGCTCTTTGTAGAGAAAGTTTCTGGGTGCCTTCTTGGAAGGGGCTAGAAGACCTGGTAGGCCACTAAGATACCTCCCCACCCCAGAGTATGTATCCTGATCTTCTCTGTTAGAACCACTGGTGAATGAGAAACAGTGTTAGAAAAACATTTGAAAAGAATTGAGGGTATTTCTGCTCCAGAAGAACCATTTTCTTTTCGGTGAGAGGGCCAACCCAAGCGGATCTTCTCAGATCCCTTGTAACGTCAGCCTTCTTGGCTTCTGTTGTAGTATCTTTGACGAGCTGAAGGGTTGCCATGTGAAAGAGGCATTAGATTGTGAGGGGAGGTGAACTAGAATTAATGAGTATAGCCGACTGTGAGGACATAACTTCAGCTTAAGAAGAGCATTTGTGAGAAACAGCTCATGACTAGAATGTGCCATCTTAGTGGGNGTATCTTTGACGAGCTGAAGGGTTGCCATGTGAAAGAGGCATTAGATTGTGAGGGGAGGTGAACTAGAATTAATGAGTATAGCCGACTGTGAGGACATAACTTCAGCTTAAGAAGAGCATTTGTGAGAAACAGCTCATGACTAGAATGTGCCATCTTAGTGGGTAATGAGCTCCCTGTTCCTACAGATGTTCAAATAAAAGAAGTCAGAATGTATCTGAAGCCCCATTCCAACCTTGAAATTCTGATGGCTCCTTTGGTTTAATGTTTTTGTTTCCAAGCTCGGATTTGACCACGTTTTGTTGAGGGCTCATAGAGGCTTCTTGGGTGATTGTCTGAAAGTACAATCCTGGTTAAACCAAAGCAGTGTAAAGGGGGAAGAATCTCTTCTGTTGGGCAGGGGATGGCAGGAGATGGGCTGACCCAAAGGCAGGCTTTTCCTATGGCAACAGCAGTAACACGGTGACACCAGGAAGAGCACTGCTTCCAACCAGCCTTAAAGCTTCAGAGAAGAATAACCTCTCTTCCACTCTCTTGAGCTGCTGCTACCATCTTTGTTTTCTGCCTAGGCCCCTGGGAAGTGAAAGAACCTGGCTGGGGGATTTCACAAATGTGGATATCCAAATAGGGTTTCTGTATTGTGCTTTGCCAGAGTTTATACTTGGGCTTGGCTGCAAGTGGCAGTTCTGGATGAAGTCATCTCTTCTCTGTGCAGCTGTGTTGTTACCATACAAAAGCAGCCGTAAATATGGAAATACATGAGTGGCTATGTTCCAATAAAACTTTATTTAAAAAAAACAGACATTGGGCCAGATTTGATCCCAGGGCTATAGCTTGCTGACCCCTGATAAACAGGGCAAGTTAAAACTGGCTGGAAAATATCAGTTCTAGTTCTCTCAAAGTTTGGAGAAAGGGTGAGATGACAGGTCCAAGATCCTAGGACGGTAGAGCCAGGATTACCACGCAGAATCTGACTTGAAGATAAGTGCCAGTTCTGTGGTGTTTGCTGCCTCTGCCTTATAACAGGTGGTAGCACATGGTGTTTTTTTTTCTTTTTTTTTAAAGGGCTGTATGAGTGAAAGAAATACCTGCTTTAGGTGGCATGTGAAGAGCCACATGAGAGCTCTGGGATGGCATTTTAACAGAGGCCAACCTTTTAGCCCCAGGGACTTGGCCTCCCTTTTTTTGAGATGGGCCTTGTTCACAGTAAAACAAAATATAGGTTGAAAAATTTTCTATGGAGAAAGAGTGCCCCAGAGTTGTGAAAAAGCACTGGGCTCCCGCAGCTGCGTCACAGGATTTGATCACTTCAGCTGGGAGTGCCAGGAGATTTGAGACAGATGTTTTCAGACATGCCGCATGCCTAAAACATTTCCAGGGGTCGGGCTGCAAATAGTGACTTAATAAGTGGAGGAACAGGGAAAGTATGCAAGTCGAGGACACAGGAGTTTATTCAGCACTAGGTGCACGGCCAGCCTCTGTGCGTTACATCTGCTTGTCAGGGCTGGCTCTCTCATCTGTCGTGCCCTCCGGACTGCTCTTTGTCTGCCCGCGAATAAAGTGCAGCATTGTGGTTAGTAATCCCACTCCAGTGACTCGACTTCAAATGTGGTTTTGGAGTGCATCCCAGAGTTCTGTTTGCTAAGCTTCCTACTCCTGTTTCAGAGACACCACTGGATACAGAGCAGCGAGCACTAAAGGCTTCCCTCTTTCCTTAAACCTGTCGGGTTGTGGGCTCTCTCTTTCCCCTTCTCCCGCCTTTCCTTTCTCTTTTTCCTTTTTTTTTTTTTTTTTTAAACCTTCCAAGGCAAGTTCATGGATACTAAGCTGATGTGTTTGTTGTTCTTTTTCTCTCTGCCTCCACTCCTAGTGAGTAACCACACTGGCCGCATCAAGGTGGTCTTTACTCCGAGCATCTGTAAAGTGACCTGCACCAAGGGCAGCTGTCAGAACAGCTGTGAGAAGGGGAACACCACCACTCTCATTAGTGAGAATGGTCACGCTGCCGACACCCTGACAGCCACGAACTTCCGAGTGGGTGAGTTCCTCCACGGTCCCGAACTGTCCTGACCGACTAGAGTTGGGTGAGATCGGAGCATTTCGACACCCCCTCCATTCACACTGCTCTCTGCTTGAATGGGTTTCTGTCTACCAGTACGAATATGCTGCCTTCACGAGATCTTTTAAATTCCTTTCGGAATCATTTTTAACTTGGTTTTTGGTTTCTGAAAGAGATGGCAAGGAGAGTATTACCCTTGGTTACTTATCATGGACACAGCCTGTGGTGATGGGGAGGTATCAGGGGACAGGAGGAAAGAGGCTTTAAGTTAAGACCCCAGTATACAGCTTGCATTGATCCATTTCAAATTTTATCTGCTCGGTGATAAATTGAATTTATGTTAGATTTGACTCGTGAGGAAATTTGGATGGTGGTGATGAAACTTTTATAAATAGCCAGGTTCTAAAAAATTTCCTAAAATTGTCAAATATGTGTGTTTCAGTTGTAGAAAGGGACACAGACTTGCATCTTTTGCCACATTTCTGCTGTGTATCAAAAGGCAAAATTATAAATTTGATGTATGACATGGATTTGGGGGAAGATATGCTCCTAGACTACTGTCAGCACTTAAAACCTTTTAATCTTTCATAATCTAAATATGAACTATGGTAGTTACTGCAAAAAGGCTTTTCCTTTTACATTCTTGTTTTTTTTTTTTTTTTTTTTACTACTTTGTAAATGGAGAAAGTATTGCGGTCCACTGAATGCTGTCACACTGCCATGTTGTCACTCAATACGGTATTTTTGTCACGGAAAAATGTCTTTTATTATTTTTTGACCAATTATGGTTTGCCATGTGTACTCAAATAATCACAGACACCCACGTTACTTTATGAGTTACTCACAAGAATAACCCAAATGTCAGACAGATAATAACACTGGCTAGATCTGATCTTTTTATGGAATATTGCTGTTTAGTCTTGGGAGCATGTGTCTAGGGGATGGGGGGGGGGTGTCTATTTCAAACTGATTTCCATCAAGACAAAATTCTAGGAGGCAGTTTAAGTCCTCATTAGCTCTTGATTATCCTGCTGCTTTATTGTGACTCGGGTTTCTTTGGAGGTTGAAGCACTGTTCTTGATAATCTATACTTGGAGAAAACATGTGCCCATAGATACTATTTAAAGGCGTATTGTTAATTTCCTGGTGATGATAGGGGTACTTCGGACATATTTTTAAGAAGAATTTAGCTGCTGGGTGCCAAATGGCATATTATACTTTAGCAGGGCAGGGGGCTGAGTCTAATGGGAAGTTTAAACTGATGATCGGGAAAATTGGATTTTAATCCTAGTGCTGCTGCTAACTAGCTAATCCATGGGATGTGACAGTTAATATTTCTGGACCTTAGCTTTTCTCGCCCATAAAATAAATGGTTTATATTTAGTGGCTTCTAAAATTCAGTCCATCTTTAAAACCTTAGGACTTCTTCTTTATCAGTAATAAGCAAAGCTGTTTTTTTGGCTTTTTTGGAGGGCTGTAGACAAGGAAGGGGAAAAGAAGTTCCCAGTTAGGTTATTATGAGCTAAATGGCTTTTTTCCATTTTTACTTTCCTTGACTGCCTTCCTTTTTCTCATTGCTTTTCTTCCTTTTCCATCATCGATAATGCCTGCTTCTCTTCCTTTTGTCTCTTTTCATAAACCTTTACAGTAGAAATGACAGAGTAATTGGGTGGGTGGTAATTCTTTGGCTTATGGTGTATTCACTTCGAAACTAAATATTTGAAGGCTTTGAGAAGCAGAGGAAGTCTACTTGTTAAAACACGCTGCACGCTTTCCTCTCTGGCATTTAAGCAGATGTTTAGGAACAGGTTACACACAGCCTGTTCAAAATACAAAACGGAGCACAGCTATTTACTGAAAAATCTCAGAACCAAAATTCAGCTCTGCCACAAAAGGATTGACAAAGTAGTTTGATTTTAAGAAGGAATAATAAAAGGGAGAGGGCAGAGTAATGAACAGTTTCACGTCGGAAATCATGGGAAATGTTTCATTTATACCCTGAGCTGTTTCTCTTCTGTACTTTAATTCCAGTACAGGGTGATTTGACAGACAAGTTTTTAAAATTATTTTGTTCAAGATGGTAATTTTGTAGAATTTGGAGATTATGATTCGCTAGAAATAGAGAATTTCAGAAATTCATTTTTAGGCATCTGAGATATCTTCTTGAGATTTACTGGTTCAAGATGATTTTATTACTTGCAGAAAGTGGTTTTCTAATTGGTTTTCCTCACTCTATATATGTACTACACACACACACACACACACACACACACAGTGTGTTAAATCTTTTGACAAATAAGATGTGTTACATGGAAAAGAGTGGTTTGAGGAAAATTAAAAATGTAATTTGTCAGCTACTTTTTGGCCTCTGATGTTTAAGACTATGTGGGGACTGGCAAGCTTTTAAGGGGCCAGAGAGTAAATATTTTAGACTTTGCAGCCCACACGGTGTGTGTCACACTCTGTCCTATGTGGTCTGGTGACAACAACCATAGATGGTAGGTATGGGAATGGGTGTGGCTGCATTGTACAAGCCTTCGATGGGCTGAATTTTGAATTTGACTCTAGTGCCGGCATTTGCTGACTCCTGCCCCCAAAGAGTCAAAAAAAAAAAAAAAAAAACAAAGAGACAACAATATAGATTTTGTAATTAAGGTACCTTAATTAAATAATCCATTTTGATGATCAGAATAGCAGAAACAAGTTTTAACATTTCCATGGTGACGTCCAGGTAGAATAGATGTTAGTGTCACTATATTTTTGGACAAGGAAACTGAGGCACATTGGCTTCGGTGAGTCTCCCTTGGTTATGCAACTCAGCCAACTGGGGCTAGAGCCCAGGTCTCCTCGTGTCTGCTTTACCTCCCTGGCATCTGACTGTAGGAGGGCTAAAGTAAAGCAAGAACCCGAGGGAGTTAGGTTTTCTGAGAAGGCTGGATGTTACAACAGAGAATAAGCAACTGGTATATAAGAGCCCTGGATCTGAACACTGGCTTCTTCGTGTCCATTGGTTGTGCTCATCTGGCTCTCGTCCCTCTCCTGGTCCAGGTCACTCGTCCACACAATGCAGGTGATAGTGGGTAGGTTGAGGGTTATAGCAGGCATGGGGTGACATTGGTTCCTTCATTTTTTTGAGGGGGGAATGCACCCTATGACATGTGGAATTTTAGTTCCCCACCAGGGATCAAACCCGCACCCCCTGCAATAGAAGCGCAGAGTCTTAACCATTTGGCCGCCAGGGCAGTCCCCTCCTTCTTTCGTTTTTGGTGCTGCTTCTGTGTTGTCTTTCTGGTCTGTGGTGACCGTGAGTCTGGGCTGTTCAGATATGAGAGGCAGGTGCTTTTCTCGTGACCATTAAGCATATAGTCTCTTTTCCTGGTAATTCAGTGGGAGAAATAACTATAACTTCTACTTAATTTGACTCTAAAAGTGAAGCCTGAATGAAGATGATGTCCACAAGAAGTACTCCGAGATTCTAGGATAAACTCTGTTTTGTGAATGTGATGTTGACATGATGTAGCAGAATACTTCCATCAAGTGCAATCCTCTGTGAAGCAAGCTCTAGACTGTTTTTGGAGGCATGCCTCCTTGCAGTTACCTGCCTTTACCTTGCTCTCTCTCTTTTTTTTTGATAAAAACAGTCCCACAGCATTTTTTGTCATCTGGCAATAACATGCTGTTGCTGCTGAGTTGCAGAGAGTCATGTTTGACTCTTTGTGACCCTATGGACTATAGCCCACCAGGCTCCTCTCTCCAGGGGAATTCTCCAGGCAAGAATACTGCAGTGGGTTTCCATGCCCTCCTCCAGAGGGTAATAACATGAGGGTGAGCTAAACAGTATGGATACATGTTTTAGAATATTTCTAACGCAGGATACCTAAAAAACACACCATATTGCCAAGTGATTTGTCACTCACTGATCATTCCTAGTTGGAGACACTGTGGTACAGAGTAATGTTTCTCTCCTTTTAGCATGATCTGACCCAGTTTTCTTGACTTGTAGAATGAATCTCTTCTTTATCATCTAATGCGAGTTCATATGCTCATCAGAACCAATGATACAGCCCTCTGTATGCTTGTTCACTTGCTCGTAAAGCTACACCTGAATCTGAGATCTATTTGCAAGTGTCTGAAGATGAGATCAATGGACTGCGCCATCACCTTTTTCACCATCTGGCCCTGGGCCTGGTGTGCCATGGTGGAAGCTCTCAGAAACCATACAGCCCTGCACACTATCTCAAAAAGCAGCTTTGGAATAGCAAGTGCCTTTGCCTTTTTTCCAAGATGAAAGCATATCCTGAGTTGGGTGGGCCTGCTGGTTAACTGTTGTTTGTTTTAATAGATTCTTTGCATTTCATGGGGATGCAATGAAGATGACATCCTGGGACTTTTAAGTTGTTGTTTATAGTTATACGTTCTTCTAATAAGAATATAGAAATTCTATGTTGTCACAACAAGAATATTTCAAATAAAATAATACTGTTGTCTGGCATAACTTACTTGCAGAGAGAGAGAGTGAAAGGCAATCGTGATTGCTAAACTAGCACATGTGGTTTCTGTGATGCTATTTTCTCTGAGGAGAACATGAGGGACTCATGTTCTGTTAGCACCAATTGAATACTGACAAAAAGTATTTGAGAATGTATGGGTTGGCCAAAAAGTTTGTTCAGGTTAATGGACGAACCCAAATGAACTTTTTGGCTAACCGAATAAGAACTATAATCCCATGTTATTTTGTTTGGTTCCTGTTTCCCCTGAGAGAGGTAACTATCCCTATTTTGTAGATATGAGTTCCAAGGCTTTAGTGGTTTGGTCAAAGATAACTTTAAGTCAGGTTTTCTTATTCCAGAGTCTAAAAGCCTCTTATCCTCCTGTGATGCCTCCTATGTTAAGGAATCAGGTAGACAACATTGTGCTAGAATTTCCAGAACAAAAAAAAATCATAAAGCTGCCCTCTAAGAGCTTGTGCTTTGAGGTGGTGATGAGGAATGTGTGTGAATAACCCCCGTTTAAGGTAGAAAACGCACAGCAGGACCCCACAGGAGGAGATGGCACTTCTAGGCTTTGAGAGAGAAGGGATGGCATGTGGCTTTTCTGTTTAGTTGTCCATGGTCTCCTTAGCTGCTAAGCCTGTTGGCTTCTAGGAGGAGCTGGGGCAATGCTGGTTGTCTGATGGTAGACTGATGGGGATGATGCAGCTTGACACGGTGATACATCACCAAATAAGGATGGATGGGAAGGAAGAATGAGCCCTTAGACTGAGACCTGGAAACGAGAGGTCACAGGTGGTATATGGAAACTGGGAGGAGTTACATATCAACACGGAAGGTGATAATACACTAGATGACAAGGCTGGCAAGGTAAGCTGGAGCAAGGCCACGGAGCACCTTGAATGTCAAGCTGAAGCATGTGGGTTTTAGTCTTTCAGAACTTACTAAGAGAGTTCTCTGAAAAGGTTATCATTTGGAAGAGGAGAGAGGGAAGGTTTCTTGGTTTTTTAGGCAGGAAACTAGTGGTCTGATCATCTAAGCTCTGAACAATGACAACAGCCTCTAGCCACTTTCACCTGTTTTGAAGTTGGTTTGCTGCCCTACACTGGGGATCTCCCCATGTATGGCACAAAGCCGTCTCAACACTATAGTGCTGTGGGGAGGAAAGGAGGCCTCCATGATGATACACGCATTTTGTAGGTTCTCTCGTAAGGATGGAAGGAAATTCACCCTTAATGAAGCATTAAATAAACTAACATCACTGCTCAGGATGGAGAAGCATTGAGACTTTTGGGGGAGCAGCTTAATTCAGACACTCAGTCCTTCACCTTCTTGTCTGTCGTTGTTCAGATCCCTTGACAGTCATCCAGCACAGAAACCAGGGGAAAGCAACACATCACTCTTGAATTGGCACATATATTTCCTCCTTAATGCATTATACAGGCTTTATGTTTTTGAAAGATGAGCCAATATAATACTAAGAAAATTGTTGCTTTCATTTGGACAATTTAGAGTGGTTATGAATTCATCCAACTATTTTGAAATATATTTGGCATTCTCAGATTATCTTCTAATACTGAGTAAATATCATAATAGAGAGCATTTCCTTTATTTAAGCTGTGAAGCATCCATAAAAGGCTTTGCATTGGGGACATTAATTTATCTGATATATACTTATTGAACACCTATTGTGTGCCAGGGACTGGTTTAGGTCTTAGAATATAGCAATGAACAAGATAGGCAAAGTCCTTGCTTTCCTGCTACATTAAAAATATGTTGCAATACAACATATGAACCTTAGGACATTATGCTGAGTGAAATGAGCTAATCATGAAAAGACAAATATCATGATTCCACTTATGAAATGCTTAGAATAATCAGATTCTTAGAGTAGTAATAGTTGTTGCTGGTGTTGGTGAAAACGGGAAAATAAGGAGTTATTTCATGAGTACCAAGTTTCTGTTTGAAGGTAGCAATCAAGAGATTATATGAATATACTTACCACTGCTGAACTGTACACTTAGAAATGGTGAAGATAGTAAATTTTATGTCACATATATTCAACCAAAATTTAAAAAACTACAAACTAGTGAGTGTACACTCCAAGTTCAGTTCAGTGCAGTCGCTCAGTCGTGTCCGACTCTTTGCAATCCCATGAATAGTAGCACGCCAGGCCTCCCTGTCCATCACCAACTTCCAGAGTTCACTCAGACTCAAAGCCATCAAGTCAGTGATGCCATCCAGCCATCTCATCCTCAGTCGTCCCCTACTCCTCCTGCCCCCAATCCCTCCCAGCATCAGAGTCTTTTCCAGTGAGTCAACTCTTCACATGAGGTGGCCAAAGTACTGGANGTCTGAGGAGGCCTTACAAATAGCTGAGAAAAGAAGAGGAGTGAAAGGCAAAGGAGAAAAGGAAAGATATACCCATGTGAATGTAGAGTTCCAAAGAATAGCCAGGAGAGATAAGAAAACCTTCCTAAGTGAACAATGCAAAGAAATACAGGAAAACAATAGAAAGGGAAAGACTGGAGATCTCTTCAGGAAATTAGAGTTACCAAGGGAACATTTCATGAAAAGATGGACACAATAAAGGACAGAAATGATATGGACCTAACAGAAACAGAAGATAGTAAGAAGAGGTGATAAGAATACACAGAAGAACTGTACAAAAAGGTCTTAATGACTCGGATAACCACCATAGTGTGATCACTCACCTAGAGCCAGACATCCTGGAATGTGAAGTCAAGCGAGCCTTAGGCAGCATCATTACGAACAAAGCTAGTGAAGGTATGAATTCCAGCTGAGCTATTTCAGATCCTAAAAGATGATGCAGTTAAAGTGCTGCACTCAATATGCCAGCAAATTTGGAAAACTCAGCAGTGGCCACAGGACTGGAAAAGGTCAGTTTTCATTCCAATCCCAAAGAAAGACAATGCCAAAGAAGGTTCAAGCTACCACACAATTACACTCATTTCACATGCTAGCAAGGTAATGCTCAAAATCCTTCAAGCTACGCTTCAATAGTATGTGAACCAAGAGCTTCCAGATGTACAAGCTGGATTTAGAAAAGGCAGATAAACCAGAGATCAAATTGCCAACACCTGTTGGGTCATGGAAAAAGCAAGAGAATTCCAGAAAAACATCTACTTCATTGACCACACTGACACCTTTAACTGTGTGGATCACAAGAAGCTGTGAAAAATTCTTCAAGAAATGGGAATACCAGACCACCTTACCTGCCTCCTGAGAAACCTGTATGCAGGTCAAGAAGCAACAGTTAGAAATAGGCATTGAACAATGGACTGGTTCCAAATTGGGCAAGGAATACATCAAGGCTGTATGTTGTTACCCTGCTCTTTTAACTTATATGCAGAGTACATCTGCAAAATGCCAGACTGGATGAAGCACAGCTGGAATCAAGATTGCTGGGAGAAATATCAATAAATTCAAATATGCAGATGATACCACCCTTATGCCCAAAAGCAAAAAGGAACTAAAGAGTCTCTTGATGAAAGTGAAAGAGGAGAGTGAAAACCTGGCTTAAAACTCAACATTCAAAATATGTCAGTCATGGTATCGGGTCACATAACTTCATGGCAAATAGATGGGGGAAACAATGGGAACAGTGACAGACTTTTCTTTTCTTGGGCTCCAAAATCACTGCAGATGACGATACAGCCATGAAATTAAAAGACACTTGTTCCTTGGAAGAAAAACTATGACCAACCTAGAAAGTATATTAAAAAGCAGAAACATTACTTTGCTGACAAATGTCTGTATAGTCAAAGCTATGATATTTTTGGTAGTCATGTATGGATGTGAGAGTTGGACCATAAGGGTGGCCAGGTGCCGAAGAATCGATGCTTTTGAACTGAGATGTTGGAGAAGACTCTTGAGAGTCTCTTGGACCATAAGGAGATCCAACCAGTCCATCCTAAAGGAAATCAGTCCTGAATATTTATTGGAAGGACTGATGCTTAACCTGAAGCTCCATTACTTGGGCCACTTGTTGAGAAGAGCCGACTCACTGGAAAAGACTCTGATGCTGGGAAAGATTGAAGGCTGGAGAAGGGGGTGACAGAGGATGAGATGGTTGGATAGTATCACTGACTAAATGGACATGAATTTAAGAAACTCTGGGAGATAGTGAAGGACAGGGAAACCTGGTGTGCTGCAGTCCGTGGAGTCACAAGGAGTCAAACATGACTGAGAGACTGAACAACAACAAATGCAGAATCCTCCCATTTTATTCATCATTACTTTTTAAAATTTTGTCTGTGCTAGGTCTTCACTGGGCTGCACAGGCTTCTTTTGTTGTTGAGTATGGCTCTAGAGCGTGAGGGCTCTGTAGCTGTGGTAATGTAGACTCTAGAACTGGCTCTCTAGTTGTGGTGCACAAGCTTAGTTGCCCTGTGGCCTGTGGGATCTTTGTTACTTACCTGGCATTGAACCCGTGTCCCTGGCATTGGAAGGTGGATTCTTAAGCCCTGGACCACTAAGGAAGTTCCCAAATCTCTCCATTTTAAATACTGTTGACTTGGTTTTAAAGAAAACATTTCAGGGCAGAATTAATCAGAATCTAGCCTCCAGTCTCTTAGGGTGCAGGGTTCTCCTTAGTTTGTTCATCAGTAAGAGAGAAGTTCTAAGTCTGTGGAGTCTGATGATCTGTGTGATGACCTCCCGGCTGCTGATGGAGCAAGAGGGAGGCCATCCTGGCAGGGCACTGCCCCCAACCCCAGCCAGTTGCAGCCCGTGGAGTGCTGTTTCTACTGATGGTCCCAGATGTCATTTGCATGTTCCTTGTCCTCTTAGATCAGGCTAGATTGCCTAAAATCCACCAGTTCCAAAGTACAGAACCCTGCCCAAGCTTTGTTGATTTCCTGGAGGTGGGAATCTTCTCTGTCTCCCAGGTTGCTGCATCACCCCTTGAAATTACACTGTGCCCAATCATGAAACTTGATTGTTTCTTTGAATTCCATCAGAAGCTAACTCAGTCACCCAAAATATTTGTAGACTTTACAGTCGACACTTTTGGTAGGGGCTGGGGTGGGGTTCAGGAAACTGAAAAAGTTTTATTTTGCGGGAAGGAAAATTAACTTCATGTGGAATAGCAGACATGTTTATTTTTAAGATGCCATTTCACCTACTCCCTACCTGCTCCATATTTACTAGTTATAGGATCTGAGGAAGTTATGTACAATTTTTGTGCTTAGTTTCTCATATTTAAAATGAGGACTATAAGAATATCTACTTACAATATTGATTTGAGGATGAAATAAGTTAATATAACTAATATGATTAGAACGTGGCCAGATACTATAGATGGATGGAGGAAAGAAAGAAAAAGAAGGAAGGATGGAAAAAGAAAGAAAGAATGAAAAGAAAATTAGGCTATTGTTCTTTTAATTTCTGATTCCTCTCATTTCCTTCTCCATTCCTTTTGCTCCTCATAACCTGTCCTCCTCCCATTCAGGAACAAAAACAAAAATTTGCTCATGGGTCCTCTCTATTCTCACTCAGAATAGTTTGTCTTCTTTTTCCTCTGAGGTCTTGGCTCCTGCTGATGTCATATCCCAAGTATGTCATATCATGCTGATGTCACAGCCCAAGTCATTTACCAAGGTATTTTCCAAACAATGGTAGTTTCCTCCCTAAGAGATATTAAGATGTCAAATGTCAAGACAATATTTTTTCAGCTTGTTATATTTATATATATAACACAAAGGGTTCTGTAGCTTAAAAATAAATATTAAAAATACCTACTTGGTCTTCAGGGTGTTTTCAGCCTCTTAAATTCTGTGATTCTGGGGAAATAATTGTTCCTGGCAGTGTGAGATGCCTTAGTCTATGTCTTCTAGTGATAGATTAGGGGAAAGTACACATTGGAACACCCAGCCTAGCCAGGCCTCCTCCACGCACATTCCCAAGGAGCTGGGAGATACTGTTGGCCCTTTTCTAAGTAGCCAAGTGGTGTTGGAGAAGACTCTTGAGAGTCCCTTGGACTGCAAGGAGATCCAACCAGTCCATTCTGAAGGAGATCAGCCCTGGGATTTCTTTGGAAGGAATGATGCTGAAGCTGAAGCTCCAGTACTTTGGCCACCTCATGCGAAGAGTTGACTCATTGGAAAAGACTGTGATGCTGGGAGGGATTGGGGGCAGGAGGAGAAGGGGACAACTGAGGATGAGATGTCTGGATGGCATCACTGACTCGATGGGCGTGAGTCTGAGTGAACTCCGGGAGATGGTGATGGACAGGGCGGCCTGGTGTGCTGCGATTCGTGGGGTTGCAAAGCGTTGGACACGACTGAGTGACTGAACGGAACTGAACTGAACTGAAGGGGGCTGCAGTACCAGAAGGCTAGAACCTAGCACAATATTCAGATAACATGCTTCTCTCCTAAAAAAAAAAAAAAATTTATTCTGTAACTCTCAGAATATTTCCAGCCTCTTCACCCCACTCCACCTGGGGAAAACTCAGTCACACAGATGATGTAGAAGGAGGAAAGCTTTCTTTCTCTCATTGAAGAGAAAGTATTATTATAGAGCTTCTTAATCTTACTTTAAGAAATACAAAATCCCCCAAATCTATTATCTTTCTCATCCTCCAATAAAGTCAATAATCATATCTATGTATGCATATATATATGTGTGTATATATGCTTTATACTTTTCACAAACCATATTTCTATTAGAATGTTCATAAAAGATAGCAACACTAAAAAGTAAAAGCCTCCAAATTCTATCTTGGTTTCACATCTGCCCAATGAGTCCTTCCTTCCTTGCTACTCTGGCCTAGAGAAGAGACTGGGAATCTGATTTTTAAGCTGTTGGTTGCTGTCCTTGGCATTTGTCAGAGTGAGAGGTTGATTTTGGAAGTGTTATAATAGAAATGGTCTATTGTAGGTTTGGGAAACAGATACTGACAAAATTAGAGGAACAGGAAAGGCATGTTCTGCAATCCATTTCACACAGGTGTGTCATGGAAAGAACACAGCAGATGTGGCTTTGAGTTTCAACTCATACTCACTAGCTTTGTGATCTTAGGCAAATAAAATTAGCCTGTCTGAGCCTAGATTCTTCCTCTGTAATATGGAGTGATAATATGGCGACTCTAAGCTGCAGATGTGATTATGAATGGCAGCCTGGCCACATTTGTACCCACAGGCTAGTGAGAATATCTGAAATACCAGTTATGGATGTAACTACTTAACCTACAGTAGGTTCTTAAGACATTTGAAATCCCTTCATCTTTTTCCCGTTTGTTTTGGAGCCAGAGACCATATGTCTTACTTAGAGCTAATCATTTTTGCTTTGATGAGTGAATTTTATTGAAAATTTCTTAGAATTTAATAGTTGAGAGAGACTTTAAATGATCAGGTGACCCAACTCTTCCAGTGTGATTATAGAAGATTGCAGTTTCAATCAGTATAAAATAAAACATTNACTAAAAAGTAAAAGCCTCCAAATTCTATCTTGGTTTCACATCTGCCCAATGAGTCCTTCCTTCCTTGCTACTCTGGCCTAGAGAAGAGACTGGGAATCTGATTTTTAAGCTGTTGGTTGCTGTCCTTGGCATTTGTCAGAGTGAGAGGTTGATTTTGGAAGTGTTATAATAGAAATGGTCTATTGTAGGTTTGGGAAACAGATACTGACAAAATTAGAGGAACAGGAAAGGCATGTTCTGCAATCCATTTCACACAGGTGTGTCATGGAAAGAACACAGCAGATGTGGCTTTGAGGTTCAACTCATACTCACTAGCTTTGTGATCTTAGGCAAATAAAATTAGCCTGTCTGAGCCTAGATTCTTCCTCTGTAATATGGAGTGATAATATGGCGACTCTAAGCTGCAGATGTGATTATGAATGGCAGCCTGGCCACATTTGTACCCACAGGCTAGTGAGAATATCTGAAATACCAGTTATGGATGTAACTACTTAACCTACAGTAGGTTCTTAAGACATTTGAAATCCCTTCATCTTTTTCCCGTTTGTTTTGGAGCCAGAGACCATATGTCTTACTTAGAGCTAATCATTTTTGCTTTGATGATTGAATTTTATTGAAAATTTCTTAGAATTTAATAGTTGAGAGAGACTTTAAATGATCAGGTGACCCAACTCTTCCAGTGTGATTATAGAAGATTGCAGTTTCAATCAGTATAAAATAAAACATTTAAGGAAGCAAGAAAACTTGGAATATCTGAGGGACTCAAAAGGAGTTGATGTCTTTAGGCACCTGATCAAGGATAATTATAACAATTGGGTAATAAATTTTTGGCAAGAGCTTCCTGGCAGTGAAAGCAAAGTGAAAACATGTTGGGTTGCTTAGTTTTGGTTTTCTGACGATGGAAAACATACACATTTTTCTGTAGAGACAAACTTTTTCCTGGAACCAAGCTTGAGCATTTATCACATGACTCATTGTATAAAGGACACTGTGGGACAGAATGGACAGTGTATCCCTCCATGACTTATAGAATGTGTAGTTTTTCATCTGGATGTTCTCATCTTGAAGATGTATGAAGTAAACACCCTATAGTAACTCGAACCCTCTTTCCAATACACTGAGAGAATCTGAAATAAACCAAGAAAGGGCATCACTTATGCTGCCCTCCTCACCACTAATCTCTGGAGAAAAACTTTGGAGGCGTTTACATTTAGATATCTTCTGAAGGCAATCGTCATCATCATTGTCATGATTATAACTACTTTTTGTCAAGCACAAGTGAACTTTATAAGTATAAGCAGGTTAACTAAGGCTTAGTGTTAATAAGATTAAATAACTCTTCCAAGATCACACAGATCATCCTGGTTTCTAACTACCTTTGGTTGACTGTGGTTCCTCAGCATTGAGCTGAGGAGGACCCTGAGGCCACACTGGACAACAGTAGGCACAAGCCCCATGACCCATCACGAGCACAAGCTCGAGATGCTTGTGTATGAGAGAGCAGTGAGACCCTGTGGCCATGCCTTTGACCCCTTTGTGTGTTTACATTTTCTTACTATGTGTAAATATGTGTTAGTCGCTTAGTCATGTCTGACTTTGCAATCCTGTGGACTATAGCCTGCCAGGCTCCTCTGTCCATAGAATTATCCAGGCAAAAATATTGGGGTGAGTTGCCATTTCTTTCTCCAAGGGATCTTCCTGACCCAGGGATTGAACCATGGTCTTCTGCATTGCAGGAAGATTCTTTGCCATCTCAGTCACCAGGGAAGCCCAAAGCAAATTTCGTGATAGTAATTAGCAGATAAAGATGTTGCCTATAATTCCTCTATACTTCTTAGTGGAAATATCCCAGGATGTATGGTAGTTGACTGTTTTTTATTACATACCAATTGGAGCTTCAGGATTCCCAGAAACCTGACATAAGCCAAAGGCCTTAATGCCAATTAGTTATTAATGTGAACTGAATGTTTGCATAAGTCAATTTACAAATATAGTAACTTTTAAAATCTTACTCAGTTAATGACTAGGTTTTGCTGTTGTTGAAGAAAAGTTAAAGTCCCTCAGTCGTGTCCAACTCTTTGTGACCCCATGAACTATACAGTGCATGGAATTCTCCAGGCCTGAATATTGGAGTGGGTAGCCGTTCTCTTCTCCAGGGGATCTTCCCAACCCAGGGAACAAACCCAGATCTCCCTCATTGCAAGTAGGCTCTTTACTGTCTGAGCCACGAGGGATGTTGTTGCATTCAATTAAATAATATAACCCATCAAGAGCTGCAAATTTTGAGTGTTTCTGTGTGACAGTGCAAAGCAATTCAACAATTGCAGGTGGAATGCAACAGTTGTAATGTAGTGGGTCTGTATCCTGAAGGGCTCTGGTCCCTCAATATTGAAACCTTTATTCCAAGGATGTATGAGACAATGAGCAGATCACCTCAGGATGGGCTGCTGCTGCTTTTTCCTGGTGAAAGAATCATCTCTTCATCCTGAGAACACAAGGTTCTGGNAATGCAACAGTTGTAATGTAGTGGGTCTGTATCCTGAAGGGCTCTGGTCCCTCAATATTGAAACCTTTATTCCAAGGATGTATGAGACAATGAGCAGATCACCTCAGGATGGGCTGCTGCTGCTTTTTCCTGGTGAAAGAATCATCTCTTCATCCTGAGAACACAAGGTTCTGGTAGAGCTGACTCCACCTCCTGTGGTAGGCATGTACCTCCTCTGGCACCATATTCCCCCAACCAGGGATAGATGCAGAGTTAGATACATGCTACCAAGTCAGACCAGTTAGGATCTCCTTAGGACTGGGCAGCACCTAGAAGGTAAATGTACTCGCTGTTGTTGAGTTGCTAGGTTAGTAGAATAAACACCAATTGCCGCTGGTAGACATATTCCCTCAGAATGAATCTAGCTCCCAAGAAAGTAGTGGTGAATGGAGAAAGAGGGATTTGAAATTTCGAGTATGTACACAGAATTGTGCATCCATCACCANATTTGATTTAGGTCATACCTGAATGGTCTAGTGGTTTTCCCTACTTTCTTCAATTTAAGTCTGAATTTATTGCAAATCCTAAAAAGTGATGCAATTAAAATGCTGTACTCATTATGTCAGCAAATTTGGAAAACTTAACAGTGACCACAGGACTGGAAAAGGTCAGTTTTCATTCTAATAGCAAAGAAAGGCAATGCCAAAGAATGTTCAAACTACCACACAATTGTACTCATCTCACACTCTAGCAAAGTAATGCTCAAAATTTTCCAAGCCAGGTTTCAACAGTATGTGAACCGAGAACTTCCACATTTTCCAGAACTTCCAGTTCAAGCTGTATTTAGGAAAGGCAGAGGAACCAGAGATCAAATTGCCAACATCCACTGAATCATCAAAAAAGCAAGAGAGTTCCAGAAACCATCTACTTCTGCTTTATTGACTATGCCGAAGCCTTTGATTGTGTGGATCACAACAAACTGGAAAATTCTTCAAGAGATGGGAACACCAGATGAGAATATACCTTACCTGCCTCCTGAGAAAACTGTATGTAGGTCAAGAAGCAACAGTGAGAACGGGACATGGAATAAAAGACTGGTTCCAAATTGGGAAAGAAGTACATCGAGGCTGTATATTGTCACCTTGCTTATTTAACTTATATGCAGAGTACATCATGCGAAATGCTGGGCTGGATGAAGCACAAGCTGGAATCAAGATTGCCAGGAGAAATATCAATAACCTCAGATATGCAAGTGACTCCACCCTATGGCAGAAAGTGAAGAAGAACTAAAGAGCCTCTTGATGAATGTGAAAGAGGAGAGTGAAAAAGTTGTCTTAAAACTGAACATTCAGAAAACTAAGATCATGGCATCGAGTCCAATCACTTCATGGCAAATTGATGGGGAAACAATGGAAACAGTGAGAGACTTTATTTTTGGGGGGCTCCAAAATCACTGCAGATGTTGACTGCAGCTATGAAATTAAAAGACACTTGCTCCTTGCAAGAAAAGCCATGAAAAATGTGGATAGCATATTAAAAACTAGAAACATCACTTTGATAACAAGATCCATCTAGTCAAAGCTGTGGTTTTACTAGTAGTCATGTATGGATATGAGAGTTGGACCATAAAGAAAGCTGAGTGCAGAAGAATTGACAGTTTTGAACTGTGGTGTTGGAGAAGACTCTTGAGAGTCCCTTGGACTGCAAAGAGATCCAACCAGTCAACCCCAAAGGAAATCAGTCCTGAATATTCATTGGAAGGAGTGATGCTGAAGCTGAAGCTCCAATACTTTGACTACCTGATGTGAAGAGCTAATTCATTGGAATGGGCAAGATTGAAAGCAGGAGGAGAAGGGAAAGACAGAGGATGAGATGGTTGGATGGCATCACTGACTTGATGGACATGAATCTGAGCAAACTCTGGGTGTTGGTGATGGACAGGGAAGCCTGGCATGCTACAGTCCATGGGGTCACAAAGAGTTGGACATGACTGGGCAGTTGATCTGAACTGAATGAGTGTATACTACTATCAAATGTATTCTACTACCAAAAATATTCTGCCAGAAACATTATTTATGATATAATGTCATGTAGTGATAGATACTGTGATGAAATGTTGAGAGAAGGGTAGAGGCTTGGGAGTGTTGGTGGAAGGCCTGGATCACTACTTCAAGTATGTCAGGAAGGATTCTCTGAGATGCTGTTTAAGCAAAGACTTAAGCTAGTGATGAGCTCTTGGAGGGAACATCACAAACCTATTAATCTAACTCTTTGACTGTGTTTGTTGTTTTATTTAAGCTGTAGAGCCTCTCCAAAGGCTGATGTGAGAAGCATTTATTCAGACTTTTCCAAATGTCATTTTGGGTTAGGTTTTAGCAATGTGTGTTATATCAGGAAATCACTTAATAGTACCTGTAGATAAAGAGCCTTATCTAGAGAGGATAGAGGCAAGTAAGTCTTGTCCTCTGGGTGAAAAAATGGTCCTGGAATTTTTGCAAAAGGAGTCTTGGTTATTTATAGCAACTAGCATAGGGTCTTAGATATAGGATCAAATTACCAGAAAAGCTGTTACTTCTTCAACATTATTTTGTATTAGACAGGTGACATGATTTTTGGCATGGAGCTTTTAAGTAAGGGAAATAAAATTGGATCTGTTTTTCAGGGCAGGTATGTGTGTATTGGAGGAGGGTAGTGAATGGAAGGGGGCTTCATGGAAAGGTGGATCAGGGCAGGGGTGTGTGTGTGTGTGTGTTGGGGGAGGGTAGTAGATGGAAGGGGGCTTCATGGAAAGCTGGATAAGGGCAGGTGTGTGTGTGTGTGTTGGGGGAGGGTAGTAGATGGAAGGGGGCTTCATGGAAAGGTGGATAAGGGCAGGGGTGTGTGTGTGGGGGGGGAGGGTAATGAATGGAAGGGGGCTTCATGGAAAGGTGAATCAGGGCAGGTATGTGTGTGTGTGTGTGTGTGTTGGGGGAGTATAGTAGATGGAAGGGGGCTTCATGGAAAGGTGGACAAGGTGTGTGTGTGTGTGTGTGTGTGTGTGTGTGTGTGTGTGTGTGTTGGGGGAAGGTAATGAATGGAAGGGGGCTTCGTGGCATGGTAGTTCAACCAAAGAGGGCCAGTAGGTTAACACTGAAAGCCAAAATTGAGAGAAAATGAGATGCTATTTGACTGAAGGTGAAGATTCCTAAAGCTGGGAAAGTGAGGGGCATCAAATTGGGAAGTATAGAATGTATGTCTGTAGTTAGGACAGTTTGAAAAAAAGCCTTAGGTAAAAGAGGGTTCAGCAGTCTGTGAGGCTGTGAGAAAGGCATGTGTGATCGATTGTTCCTTTTAAGCCATGTCTGGCCTATATCATGGGGGTGGATGGGACTTCTTAAAGGAGTCTAGGCTAGTCTAGGATAAATGACCTTTCAAAATTCCTTGGAGTCTGCAACACAGTGTCGCAGAGTGTGTGTTCTTTCCTTGTCTGTCAGCTTGAGCGTGTGGAATGATCTTTGGAAAACTCTAAACCGCTCAGCTCATGAAACTCTGCTGCTAAACTGAGCCTCTGGAGGTACTGAGGTCCCACAGTGCTCCACGTCCTCAGTGCTTCTGTTCACACTGCTGCCTCTGCTGGGATCGGGGGTGGTGCATTCCCCTACCTGCTCTGCACAGGCATCACCCACTGCCTTTGCAGGAGTCAGCCAAGCGCCACTCTGGCTCCAGGGCCCCACTTTCCTTATCGGTAGCCATGCGCGTTTCTTCCACTGAGCCCTGAACTGCCTGTGAACAGGGCCCTGTCTGTTTCTTGTTGGCATCCCCCATGCTGGTGCGGTACTGCACTTGGGAGATGCCTCACGCATGCTGGTGGACAGAGTACATCGTCTCTGCAGGTGCCCACTTAGGGTGGCATGCACACACCTACCCAGCACAGCCTCCTTGTGACTTCTCGGGCAACTGAAATCACAGGAGTGGAATAATCATCTGAGAAGTCTCTATAGGGTTTAGGGTTCTAGGGAAGAACACAGTCCAGTGTCTGGAAGATGCATGAAAAAGAGTACCTTTGTAACACTTTGCCTAAAGTTTGGATTTTGCATTTAAAACTTATTCACTTATTTTTTTTTTACTGTATTGGCTCTTTGTTGCTGCAAGGATTTTTCTCTAGTCCAGTTGAACGAGGGTTGCTCTCCAGTTGTGGTGCACAGGCTTCTCATTGTGCTGCTTTCTATTGTTGGGGAGCACAGGTTCTAGTGCATGCAGGAGTCAGTAGCTGCAGTTCCCAGGCTTTAGAATGCAGGCTCAGTTATTGTGGCGCACGGGCGTAGTTGCCCCTTGGCATGTGGGATCTTCCTGGACCAGGGATCAAACCTGTGTCTCCTGCATTTCCAGGCAGATTCTTTACCACTGAGCTACCAGAGAAGTCCTGGATTTTACACTTTTAACACTGACTGCGGTGTACTGGCTACTCAGGGTGAAATGCAGTTAAATTTCTAGACCTTTAGTGTAACTTACCACTACGTGGAATCCCTGCTCCCTATTTCTGCATTTGTCTGACAGTTTTTTTAAGGAACAACCTCAAGTTCCATTTCAAATATTTCCACCTGTGATGCCTTTTTGCCTTTTCCTATTTCACCTCTAGTCATTACCGTGTTAGTGGACACTCAGTGGTCTAAGTCAGGTGGACTGCTGACCAAGGCCCCTGGGCTCTTTGATTCCACACTGGTCAAATGAATCCCATAATGTCTTGACCTTCCTTGTAGAGCTGTTCTGAGGCTCATGAGAAGAAACAGGCTGGAGGTTTATGTGGGTTCCTTGAAGATCTTTCTCTACTTCCAAATATAACAAATACTCTTGTTTAGCAAGCCCTGCCTCCTGTGTACTGAGGGAGAGTACTGCCTTCTCTCGGAGCTTGGGGAGGATTTGCTCCCGTGTCCCAGGGAGAGGGACATCCTGATAGCACAGTAGCATTAAGAAAGACCTGAGAGTATGTATCCAGTACTCCTTCATGTTGGCACTCTGTTAGAACCAACTCTCCTCGTGCACAGAAGGCTCTTTTCCTTAAATTTAGGCTTGCTCTGGGCGAGTTAGACTACCCACAAAGAATTGTCGGTTAGCATCGTCATATGGCAGAGACAGCCTGCTAGCACTCTGTCCCCCTCTGCCTTGGATCGTGCACCACCTCTTTGAGAGGGGTCTATCCCGGAAGCTCTTGCATTTTATGAGCTGGCAAGGGTTGAGAGCATTTGAACCATGTAGTATACTTTAGAACCCAAAGCTATGGTCAGGAGGATAAGTCATCATCCTGAATAGATGCGACATCCCCCGTGATGTGTGATTCTAACATTTGATCCTGCTTTGGTTCCCTCACTTGGCCGTCGTCTGTGTCCTTTACCTCTGGACTCATAGGTTGGAGTCAATTTAAAACACTGCCGGACTTAAAATAGACACTGAAATCATATTTATGTGATACAGTACATACCTGCAGCATTTGTCGGCTTATGAGTTGGGAACGATTTTGCGTCTATTGTCTAAAAGTTGAACATTTGTATCAGCTTTTGATATTCAGGTATATACGCTTCTTCCAAGTGGAGGAGGAATAATGAATTTGTGTATTGTTGGAAAAACCTCTTGGAACTACAGACGATGTGAAAATGTTTCTGAGGGCAGCCATACAGTCCTCTTCAGCCTGTGCAGTCCAGGAAAATAAAATAACTACCAAATGGAGAAGGATTAAGTGAGTGAGGAAGTTTGTTTGCGATTTATTTCCCAAAGTTATATCAGAAAGAAAATGAGACGAACCAGATGCCCTTCCATTGCCAATTGAATGTAATACTGTCACTGATGCACTTATTAAAACTCGCTTTTCTCTTTAGTTGAAGGGCATGGTTTGAGGAATGGCTTACTGCTTGACTCCATTGTCTTGAATTTAGACTCATGCAATAATTACTAAGAAACTGGCATGATTGCAGTATTGGCTTTTTGTAAGATTTGGTGGAAAAAAGAAAGAACTTTATATAGTAATGAGAGATTTCTTCACTCTGAGACCAAACTTCAGATGCCCATCAGATTCAATAAAAATTTGTTCTGGATTATGGAGACTTTCTAAGCTTTCCTAGTACAAAAACTCAGCCTAATTTTCATCAGATTTTCCCTAGAAGAGGTAAAAGAGCAATTTGACATTAAAACTCTTTGCTGTGAGAAAAGCAGACCACTGCTCTGTCTCTGGCAAATTAGGTAAGTGCACTAGAACATTCTTAAGACTATTTAGCAAGATTAAAATATGTCGCTTTTTGCCACTGCATTGTCCCTTTCTAAAGAAAGAGTGATTTATGAGCTTTTTGGATCTTCTCATGGTATTAATAATATCTTGAGCCAGCTGTTTTATTGGGTGTATACAGAGGGTAATTAGAAACATCTGAGAGTCCTGTAATGTGCCTGGAAAACCATCATGTTGTATGGAAAAGAAAAAAAAATAATGTGCATGCCAAAGTTGTGTACTTGATAAATAGATACATTAGCATTAAACAAAATTTACTCTGTTATACCATTTTTTGAAAAAGAGGCTAGGCTCTTCAAGCTGAAAATATCCTTTTATTGAAATACACTCACTGCAGAAATCATAACCTTATTTGGTAAAAGACTCCTGACTGTGCTGTTCATACGGTAATTATCATTTCCCTTCTGTCAGACTTCATCATATTATAGACCATTTTCTGCCAGAAGAAGTATTTTTTCCTTTTACCTGGCAGTTGCTTAAAAACCTTAGAATTCTGAAGGATCTCATTTAAGGAAATTAACTCTTAGAAACAAACTGCACCAGGGACTAAAAGTGCCCAATTTGCCTAGTAGTCTCTCCTAGAAATTGGGTTGGGATTCAAGAGTTCTGGGGTCTATTTTAGCTGATTATTTGAAATTTGATCTGCTCCAATGGTGGTGGAATTTGACCATTTGGGTCTGCAGCAGTCGCAGTGGCTAAATCAGGGCCTGATTTAAATCAGGTCCTGTTCACTCTTCTCTCAAGACAAAATCTAGACAAGAAAACCTAACATTTGGTGGTGACTGGTGAATGGCTCTTTTCATTTTCATTCACAAATAACAAGCCTTTTATGAGAAGTTGGTACTGAGTCAAACTGACATATCCCAGGCAGCCATGGACAGGGCTCAAGCTGGAGGCCTCTGGTGCCTTTACAACCCGTCTTGCTCTGCCTGTCCCCACTGGGTGTGTCATTTTTGTCCCTTTTGATCATTTTGAATGGGATCCCTGATCGCTCTCAAAAGCAGAATTGTAGCTAATTGGATGATTTGTTAGAGGTTGGTGGTGACTTAATGAAGCCTTTGGAAGGAGAAGAGGGTTCACCTGTGTAAAAATGCTTGCTATGGGAAGATGGGACAGTCATTAGGAGCTCTTGGTGAACTCTGGCTTCAATTGCCTGCCTTCTCCAACCATTAAATCAGTGGTCTTGGTCCTCAGGATACAACAGAATGTCCTGTAGGACTTAGAAGATACAGATGGCCAGTCCATGCTCTGGCTTCCTAAATCAGAATTTCTGGGTGTGTTTTGGGGGTACGTGTAGTTTGACAGCAAACGATGCAGATGATTGTTATATACAGCTGTGTGAGAGACCTGTGGTCTAAGTTAGTGCTCATGACCCTTTCCCATTCATAAGAATCACTTTGATCCTTGATAAGATGTAGATTCTGTTTCAGTAGATGTGGATGGGACCTGGTACTCTGTATATTTAATAAGTTTCCAGGGGGATGAGGTACTGCTTGGCCCAAGGATCACCCTTTTCATAGCAAAGGTTTTAAGGTGTCATTAGTTTATAATAAATAGTGGTTTTCAGAAAGATAAAGTATCATGAATGAAAGATACCTATTTATTGTGTTCCTGTATGAGTCTCAGACTATATTAGGAAATGATTCATACATGCCAGAGAAGATGCAACCATGGAATCAAGATATGTTAACCTTCTGCAGATCTCCTATCTGTTTCCCGCTTAAAGCTGAGATTTCCTCACCCTTCCAGGAATCCTCTTGGCAGGGTCCCACTAGGATTGGATCCTTGCCGTGTGAAAGCTGAGGCACAAACTACCTTCTCTCTTTACCCTACATTTCTGTCTCCTCTAGTCTGCCTCCTACCTACAGAATTTTCCAGGAGACAGTGATAAAGTCTCTTGTTCAGTATCTGCCTTGAATTCCAAGGGAAATGTGGTCAGGCTTTCTAAAGACTTTTTACCTTCTTTTCCTCCAGTGCAACAAGCTGGTTTCTGCAGTGTAGACAGCATTCCAGGAAGTGAGATGACGGTTACTGGCCTTTGTCCTCAGCTTTGGGATGTAGCCCAAATCCATTATCAGAAGTTCCATTCCATGATCTGTACAACTATATGCAAGAATAATAGTCCTGGCTTCCTATTACTAGGGCATAGATTTGTTTTCTCAGGAGCAGTGGACAGGAAGATATATTTGCCCAGATCTATTCTTATTCTAGGTAAGTCCTACTTGTGATTAATGTTAAGTATTTTGAAAGCATTTGAGGGTAGTCTTTAAGAGAAGATACACTTGAATGATACCATGTTTTCTAAACCTGTCATACAGTCATCGTCCTGACTTTCTGGTAACATACAGTCTTTACCCTAAACTTTCCTACTGATGGTGCCTGGATTTTAACTTAGGATCATGGTGCTTGAGAACACTTTCTTCCCTGCAGAGAAGTTGAGTTAATGGACAGCTGCTGCTGCTGCTAAGTCGCTTCAGTCGTGTCTGACTCTGTGCGACCCCATAGACGGCAGCCCACCAGACTCCCCTGTCCCTGGGATTCTCCAGGCAAGATCACTGGAGTGGGTTGCCATTTCCTTTTCCAATTACTGGACAGCAGTCAACATGAATTTATTAAATGGGGTAGCAAAGTTGAAACTCCCCTTTGTGCCTTCAAAAGTCCACCACATTTCCTTCACCTCAGTCTGGCCCCCTCTTCCTCCTGTGTCATCTGCTGACACCTGGGTTCCATGTCTTAATCTTTCTCTCTGAGGTACTCTTATTTTACCCATATCCAGTGGGCATATCCTTACCTGGACGCTCACCCAGTTTCCTCTCTTCCTCTGAAATATCTGGTCCATTCCGTTAATGTAGTTGGGAAGAGAAAATACTGAATTTGTCTAATGGTTCTCAACCAGGAGAGGTTTGGCTTCCCAGGCGAGAGATTTGGTGGTGCCAGGATAAGTTTTTGGTTGTGCATGCTGGGGGAGATGGGAGAGAGGTATCCTGGCATGTAATGGGTAGAGGCCAGGAATGCTACTTCCTAGCCTATAGCGCACATGACAGTCCCCACAGTGAAGAATTATTGGTCTAAAATGTCAACAGTGCCAAAGTTAAGAAACCCTGCCCTAAACATCACCTTTTCCTCCCATTGGCCAACCTCTTGAACATGCACTGGTATTTTGTTCGGTTCCCTGGAGAATCTTCCCTCTTAAATCTCCAGCTTGTTCTCTAGGTAAAGGCTCCAACATTTCGACACAAGTGTGTTCATGATGGTGCTGTGGCTCTGACAGCCCTTGTCACATGTGTGTTCCCTAAAAAACTGGATAGTGGCTCCTGTAGGCTCGATTTGCATTTGATTGCTTTTAGGAGATCTCATTGGCTTTCACAGGGTGTGAGGATTGAGGTGATTTGGGATGACTCAGGATGACTCAACAAGTAGGACTGACTTGCCTTTATTATGAGGATTCTTTAGACACTAAATAACAAATGGGAGAGCAGCACAGGAGGCGTTTTTTTTTTTTTTTTTTTAAAGCACACATCTCAGAAATGATTGTACAATAGAAACCACTTTTCAACACTAACCATTGCTACTGTGGATACTCATTTGAAAAGTGTCTGTGCTGTGGCTGTCGGGAAAGGAAAGAAGGCCAAGCGTGTTTGTTTGAATGATAGCATCATCACATGTTCAAATAAACATAGCATCTTGGGAAGGGACAGGTTTGTTATTTCCAACCCAAATGTCTTTACACATGCCTTTTGAAGGGTTTTATTGCCAAGTTTGGAGGAAGAAACAATCCAAGCATTAAAAGTCTGATATGTCATTTAACTTCTTAAAAAAAGAAACATTTCTGTGGCCAAAACACTCTAGGTTAGCTGGACAGTGATGTATATATCGTGTTTTTCAAGTGCTCACTTTTGGATGAGAAAGAGCCCAAGAGAGCAAGTAAAGACATTGCCTTCACCTGTCTATAACCTCTTATGGCAGTTTTCCATTATGTTTTGGTCATCTTGCCCAGGAAACTTGGAATTTTCACAGTTGATACTTTGGTGCTTTTTTACTTGAATGGAATGCCTGTTCTTAATTCCACCAATATAGCAGTGATTTATTTCTTAAGAACCCAAACATAATTCGAGTGGCTGATTTCTTTTTTCTGTTGTGTCTTTTCTTTAGTTGTAGTAAAATATAACATTTACCATTATCATTATTTTTAAATGTCTACTCCAGAAACATTGAGTGCCTTGGCAGTGATGTATAGCTATGACCACTATCCATTTCCAGAACTTTTCATTGTCCCAAATAGAGACTCAATACCCATTCAACAGTAACTCCCTCTCCGTCTCCCTCCCTGGTCTCTGATAACCTCTCTCCTCCCTTCTGTGTCTGTAAATTTGCCTAGTCTAGGTGTTTCATGTCAGTGGAATCCTACAACATTTGTCTTTTTGTGTCTGGCTTATTTCACTTCGCATAATGTTTTCAAGATTCTTCTGTGTTGGAGCATGTGTCAAAATTTCTTTTTTGAGTGCTGGATAATTCTTCATTTATGTACATGCTACCTTTTTGTTTATTCAGTCATCTCTTGATGGACATTAGGGTTGTTCCCATCTACTGTGTAAAAGACAGCCATAAACTTGGGTGTACCAGTGGCTGTAGGAAGCTAAGTATTCATTTCTTTGAGGTTTATATCTGGAAATGGAGTTGCTGGATTCTGTTTAACTTTCGGAGGAATTGTCACACTTTTTGTTGGTGGTAACAACAATGCACTAGGGTTCCAATTTCTCTATGTCCTCGCCAATGCTTGTTACTTTCCTTTCCTTTTTTTTTTTTTTTTGGTCCCTCGGATAATAGTGATCCTAGTGGGCGCTAAGAGTCAGACACGACTGAGCAACTTCACTTTCACTTTTCACTTTCAGGCATTGGAGAAGGAAATGGCAACCCGCTCCAGTGCTCTTGCCTGGAGAATCCCAGGGACGGGAGAGCCTGGTGGGCTGCCGTCTATGGGGTCGCACAGGGTCGGAAACGACTGAAGTGACTTTAGCAGCAGCAGTAGTGGGCGTGAAGTAGTATCTATGTCACTGTGGTTTTGATATGTGGTTCTGTAACTACTAATGATGTTGAATCTCTTTTCATGGACTTATCACCCTTTTGTATATCTTCTTTGCAGAAATACTTATTCTAATCCTTTGCCCAGTTTTGAGTTAGCTTACTGTGGTGGATTTTTTAAAAGCTGGGATTCCACTTACCAAGTTAGGCATTTAATTACAGTGTTATCTATAGGTGATACTAATTGTGAATCTTCTGGAAGGCCCAGTTCTAGCCCTGGTCTTGTCATTTGGGTGAGAGTGATTTTGAAGCCCTAGTATTTTAATTTGGCAACAGAGGAGCTTAAAGAGTAGATGTTCAAGACCTCTTGCAGGCCTGAAATGCTATTATTCTGTCTGATACAAAGCCTGTTTTAGGAGAATGATTTTAGGAGTGTCAGTGGAATGAGGCTATCTTTAGTACATTTTATTCTGAAAATACTTACTGTGATTTCCAAATATGTACAGTGTGTTCCCTTTTGTACTTTTTTGGCTCCACTTTCCACTTTAAATCAAAGGATAATTTTATGCAAGTTTAGTAATATATTTCGTGGTGATGTGTCATCAGCCTGACAAGCTTGATCAGAGCACTAGAGGCCTGAAACATTTGACAAACTTACAAATAACTGTGTTTTTCTGGCCTAGTCATTGAGATCAAAGTGCTCAGAAGAGTTTGGCCAGAAACAGAATGACTCCATGGTGGCCTGAAGGAAGCACAGCTTGTAAGGAGTGAGATGAAAGGATGTAGTTGAGTTGGGCTGGATCAGTTTGTAGCGAGTTTTTTTTTTTTTGGTGGAGAACACTGAAATGAAGGCCTGCATGCCTTAGAATGAGCTGGGCCCCTTCTACACACTGTAACAAATGTGTGGTTTAGGATTAAAAATCAGAGTTCGAAGGGTTTAAATCACCTTACAGAGAGGATAAAGTCAAAACCAATTTTAAACTTGAGGAATGTAGTTTTTATTGTAATTGAAGAGGTACCTTTTCCATCTGATACATGTTTGAGTTCATTTATCTCTTGCCAGTTCCCCAGGTTATCTTAATTTACTTGGATTAACAGCGCCTTGAGTTTTTTTCTTCTTGTGAAATTAAAGAAAAGGCCAGATGCATGAGCATTCTGCAGCAGTCACAGTACAGAGGTCACCAGTGCCTGGGCTGGAAATCCAGCGAGCTCTGCTTCCCTCTGGGGGCAGCAGGGAGCTCCCTTTTCCCTCAGAAGATTGGGGGTAGATGGAAAGAGAGGTGGGGACATCAATTCAAAGCCAGGTCCGTACTTCTGCACTGGCTGGATACTTTTCTCACTGTGATTTGTTCCAGAACTCAGCAAAGTTCCTGGATACCTATGTCAAGAGTCTTTTTATTAGACTGACTTCCATTTTCCCCATTTTAATATGCCTCTTTGTCCTGATTATCTTGTGACTCATACTAAAATTACTTAAAAGACCTGATGGCAGATTTTTTTTTAATGGTAAACTTGTATGGCGCCTACTTAAGAAAATGTATAATTAGCTTTTTTTGATTATGTGACACATGGTACAAAATTTTAAAAGACACAAGAAAGCCTACTCTAGAGTGAAAAGAAAGCCTTTGTTCCTTCTTTGACTTCTTTATGTCCAGTTCTCTTTTATAGGGGCAAATTTTCTTAACCACTTCTTGAGTATTCTTCTTTCATTTGAATGGAGCCTTGAAGCTGCTAGAATATTTATTTGTATTTCACTATGCTTTGTTCATCTAGCAATTCATATTCAGTTCAGTTCAGTTCAGTTGCATAGTCGTGTCCGACTCTTTGCGACCCCGTGAATCACAGCATGCCAGGCCTCCCTGTCCATCACCAACTCCCAGAGTTCACTAAGACTCACGCNTAGACTGGAGACCCAGGCCTCTGCTTCACCCTGCGTGGAGAGGTCTCATGGTCACCTCTTGCACCAGGGTTGCCATGAAGCCTCAAGGGAGTGTGGGGCAGTGGGGGAAGAGTGCATTTGATGTGTTTGTGAGATCCATTGTCTTTCTCCTGGGCTTGGATAGGCCCACAGTCTACTTTGATCCACTGCATCTGACTCAAGTCATATGTAGAATCTTCAGTTATGGCCCAAGCTCTGTCACATCCGTATGTAAACCCAACTTTCCTCATCTCTAGAATGGGAGGGGTTAAAACCCACCTCATGGAGTTGTTGTCATGGTTAAATATGAGGCATGGCTTATGTAAAAAAATATTTTTATGATCAGAATAGTGTCCATATTATCAGGTTATGTTTCTTATTAATTGTTTATGACACATCATGTATTCGATTACATCAAAATGCAATTCATTAAACCACAGCATTGAACATATTTAAACATACTATAAGATGTAAGGGACTGGCATTAACTGACGTTACCAATATGTATTTAATTGCTTGTGTACATTAAAATTTACCAAATATCACAAATTGATAGCCCAGTACTTTGGTCTTATATCATTTAGCTGCAGTTTCAAGTCTGATACCAAGAAATTATCTTCTCCTATTCATAGCTTTAATTTTAAGTGAATCTAAAGAATTTTGTTTCATTCATTTACTATTTGCAGTTTTCATAAAGAATTTAAACACGTCACAGTTCTGCAAATGACAGATTTTTACACAGATCACTCCATAGGTGACTAAAGATCAGAATTTTAAAAATTTAGAGTTACGGAGTGCATGGAAAACACGTGCTGATTTCTCTCCCTTTTGAAGTACTTGAGCTTTGAGACACATAAGGTAATGTTAAAATTATAGATACTGAAAAATAAGTCAGAGAGACTTGTTATTGTTTGGGATTGTCTAAGATGTTGTTAGTGCAAATAGAATTATTATATGACTAATACATGTGTGGAAATGAAGAGCTGTGAGAATGGTAAACAATGAAGGAAAATGACATTTCACAGGTGTTATTTACTGCTATCAATATCAGTGTGTTTCTGATAAATCAAAAGCTATGATCATAGTGAGTAAAAGTTGCTCAGTCATGTCTGACTGTACAGTCCATGGAATTCTCCAGGCCAGAGCACTGGAGTCGGTAGTCTTTCCCTTCTCCAGAAGATCTTCCCAACCCAGGGATTGAGTCCAGGTCTCCCGCATTGCAGGCAGATTCTTTACCAGTTGAACCACATGGGAAGCCCACAAATACTGAAGTGGGTAGCCTATCCCTTCTCCAGCGGATCCTGACCCATGAATTGCATCGCAGGTAGATTCTTTACCATCAGAACTATCAGGGAAACTNCTTTCCCTTCTCCAGAAGATCTTCCCAACCCAGGGATTGAGTCCAGGTCTCCCGCATTGCAGGCAGATTCTTTACCAGTTGAACCACATGGGAAGCCCACAAATACTGAAGTGGGTAGCCTATCCCTTCTCCAGCGGATCCTGACCCATGAATTGCATCGCAGGTAGATTCTTTACCATCAGAACTATCAGGGAAACTCTATGATTGTATGATTATACCAAATAATCTTGTGCGTATGAGGAGTCATCATTTCTTGAAAATCTGTGGGGATTTGTTTCATAAAGTGAATGCAAGACTCTTCACGCTGAGAGTGGCTTAGAGAACTTGTATCATTAGCTTACCCTTTTCATTTTACAGGCCAAAAAATTGAGGCCCAGAGAAGAAAGGGATGACCTTAAGGTCACAGCTAGTTGCAAGACTCAGATTCAGACCCTGCTTTGTGACTCTCATTACATTGCCAATTATTGTTTTTGTAAGATTATTATATCTGGAGATTTTGTACAGTGGCCTTCTGTTGGGCAGTGCTACTGTGTGGTGATCTCTAATGCAGTTACATATATTAATACAGGAATGGAGAATCTTTGAGAGATTCTGCTCCAGCCATTCCCTACTGCCCCCATTCCCATGCAAATAAGGAGAGGATGAGTCCCTGGGTAACTGAACAAGAATAGACCGACTGTACTGCAACATAAGTACACTATTCCCCAATAACTTTGAACCTCAACAAAAGAATAAGTAGACTATGCTGTGTAAACTTTAGATAGAGAATGATGTGTAGAATACCTAACCCAGATATCCAGGGATTAAGAACTAAAAATACAGTTAATCATGCAGAAAGAGGATCCTGGGGCATTGGCAGATGGGTCCTTCTGTCCCAGCCACAGAGGGTTTCTCCCTGCCCACTGCACCTTCCGCAGGGCTTCATCAAGACTGGATGTCCCAGTTGTATGCCATTTTTCTGGAACTAACTCAAAGAAGAAATTGAGAGAAGACATTTCAGATGAACTCAGGTCAGGGAGACTTGCTCTTCCCTAGCTAATTCCTAGAAGGGTCCTGAGTAACATTTTAGCTCATTTAGAGGAAGTCGAGTAATAAGGCACCTATGATTCATGGACATTGTGGTTATCAAAGGAGTCACCTTCTAGCCAAGAAATGGAATATTTCTTTCCAATGATTCACATGTATTACCCAGAACACTTTGGCTTCCTGGAATTTAAAATATAAACTGAGGTATCCTGGCAATAGCTCTTGAACACCAGAAATCAATGAATATTCCCTTCCAGGCTCCTCCTCTTTCCTCCCCACTACCCTATAACCCTACCCTTCACATGCATCATAAGGTGCCTGGGTGTTGTAACTAAATGGAGACAAAGAGCGATTGATTTTCAACATGGCAGAAACATAGCATGTACCTCTTTTCTTTTCTGCAGACCTGATGACACATTCTTAGTCTAGCACATCATAGAGTGAGACAGGAATTACGTTTCTGTGGAGAGCTCGTTGAAGGTGAGATGAAAATGTCTGTTGTGCTGCTTTGTCTCCTGGCCAGACAGAATGCAATAAGATGGGAATGTAGGGGGCTTAGGGTCTGCTTAATCCTGGCCCTGAGAGTGCCTTCGTGAGTGAGGGAACAAAGCTGCAGCCTGGTGAGCTGTGGTTGTAGCAGCAACAGCTGCACTTCGCTTGGTTCCCTCCGCTTGGCCTTGACGGAACCCTGCTAGTCACAGAGAGGAGCAGCCGGCTGCCGCTGTGGCCTTGTGACTCGGGGGCTTCCCGTCACAAATAATGAAAAATATGGGTCCCTCCAGGCTGCAGCTAAATTAATAGTCCCTTCAAACCTCGAGTGCTTGCTAAAGAGTCAAATCTCAGCCAGTTCAGCAGCCACTTAACCAAGTCATTGAATTCGAGTTATCAAAACGCCACCACAGCCATCCCTTCCTGTCCAGCACCTTATAAATGTAACCTCACTACTGCTACCACTAGAGAAAGAATTTCTGTCCCTTCTCTGTTTCTTATTCTTTATGTCCGATGATTGAACTCTTTGAATGATACTTTACAGTTATAGGAGCAGCAATGGTTCTGCTTGTTTGAAGACACCTACTGATGCTCCTGGAGAAGGAAATGGCAACCCACCCCAGTGTTCTTGCCTCGAGAATCTTATGGACAGAGGAACCTGGCGGGCTACAGTCCGTAGGATCGCAAGAGTCGGACACGACTTAGCAACTAAACCATCACCACCACTGATGCTCCTTACTGACTCTGCCTCTTGGGTCTATGGGTTGGTCCAGTTTAGGTAGTTTTAGCTTCCTGTGTGATAACTGGATGGATTATTAAAGAAAAGTTCCTAGAGTAAAACAGTTAGGAAAGATCTTGTCCAGAGCCTTCTCTGTGTCCATCATAGTCGTTGTTTAGTCACTAAGTCATTCATGTCCAACTCTTTGAGACCCTATGGATTGCAGCACCCCAGACTTCCCTGTCCTTTCCTGCCTCCTGATGTTTGCTCAAACTCATGTCTACTGACCACATAATTTCCCTGGTGGCTCAGACGGTGAAGTGTCTGCTTATAAGGTGGGAGACCTGGGTTCCCTGGGTTAGGAAGATCCCCTGGAGAAGGAAATGGCAACCCACTCCAGTACTCTTGCCTGGAAAATCCCATGGACAGAGGAACCTGGTAGGTTATATATAGTCCGTGGGGTCACAAAGAATCGGACACAACTGAGTGATTTCACTTTCTTTCTTTTCTTTCATGCCCGTTGAGTTAGTGATGCTATTCAACCATCTCATTCTCTATTGTCCCCTTCTCCTCCTGCCCTCTATCTTTCCCAGCATAAGGGTCTTTTTCAATGAGTCAGCTTTTCACATCAGGTGGCCAAAGTATTGGAGCCTCAGCATCAGTCCTCCTAATGAATATTCAGGGTTGATTTCCTTTTAGGATTGACTGATTTGATTTCCTTGCAGTCCAAGGGACTCTCAAGAGTCTTTTCCAACACCACAGTCTGAAAGCATCAATTCTTAGGTGCTCAGCTTTCTTTATGGTCCAACACTCACAACCATACATGACTACTGAAAAAACCATAGCTTTGACCTTTTGTGGGCAAAGTGTATAAGACCTTTGTGGGCAAGACCTTTGTGGGCAAAGTGATGTCAAGGTTTGTCATAGCTTTTCTTCCAAGGAGCAAGCATTTTTTAATTTTATGGCTGCAGTCACTGTCCAAAGTGATTTTGGAGCCCAAGAAAGTGAAATCTATCACTCTTTCTGTTGTTTCCCCATCTATTTGCATGAAGTGATGGAACTTGATGCTATGATCTTAGTTTTTTGAATGACTTTTAAGCCAGCCTTTTCACTCTCTTCTTTCACCTTCATCAAGAGGCTCTTTAGTTTCTCTTCATTTTCTGCCATTACGGTGGTATTGTCCGCATATTTGAGTTGTTGCTGTTTCTTCCAACGATCTTGATTCCAGCTGGTGAGTCATCCAGCAGGCGTTTCTCATGATGTTCTCTGCATATTAGTTAAATAAGCAGAGTGACAATATGCAGCCTTGATGTACTCTTTTCCCAGTTTTGAGCCAGTCCATTGTTCGTGTCCAGTTCTAACTGTTGCTTCTTGACCTGCATACAAGTTTCTCAGGAGGCAGGTAAGGTGGTCGGGTATTCCCATATGTTTAAGAATTCCACAGTTTGTTGTGATCCAGACAGTAGCATCATAGTTTTAGGTATTTTCACATAGAAATTCTCTTCATCCTGAGAATGATGGATATCATTTCCATCTACTAATTAGAAAACAGAGGCCTAATAGATTTGGGTAAAGCCCTCAATCGAGAAAACTGTTAACATAGCCACATAGGGAAAATTTATTAGGGTCTTGAGGAGATTGGTCCTTTTTAATTGTTGGTAGATGAATAGCAAAACTTGCAGTTAATGGAATCCAAGTGCTTTGGAATTGTGTTTGAGCGGGCCATTCATGTGGTTAGGGCAGCGCTGCTTCCAAGGGAATGTTTTGATGGGTTGTGTCAGCGTCCTTGGGTGGCCCGCCTGAGAGCCTGAATGCCTATGTCAGCTTGGTTTCCTCTAGCTAGCTTTTAAGCTTTTACAGATGAGGCACCAATCTTCTCTTTATATTGTTGCAATAATAATGATTAGTAAAGTAAATGGAAAAGTATGGGAATTCAGTGCAGTGAGTTGACCTACTATAGAAATAGGCTGTTTTCAGTGCTATTGAGGATAACTCTGTATTATAAGCAGGCATACTATCAACTAGGTGTTTGGCTGTTGTGACTAGTAGCAACTATTCTGTTTCATGATTGATGATTGCAGTCCTTCAGGATGAAAAGTAGATTTTACCCACCAAATCTGCCTGTGACTGACCAGTGTAGTGTGTTGAGAAGGATTCAGTGTCTCTAGGCCCAGCAAGAGCTGTGGTAGACAGGTGTTTTTTTGTTAAAGATAGAGGAGGAGAGGGGAGTTTGGGGGAGAATGGATATGTGCATATATATATGGCTGACTCCTTTTACTGTCCTCCTGAAGCTGCCACAACATTGTTAGTTGACTTTCAGTTTAGTTCAGTCGCTCAGTTGTGTCTGACTCTTTGCGACCCCATGAATCACAGCACGCCAGGCCTCCCTGTCCATCACCAGCTCCCGGAGTTCACTCAAACACATGTCCATCGAGTCGGTGATGCCATCCAGCCATCTCATCCTCTGTCGTCCCCTTCTCCTCCTGCCCTCAATCCCCTCAGTATCAGGGTCTTTTCCAATGGGTCAACTCCCTGCATGAGGTGGCCAAAGTACTGGAGTTTCAGCTTCAGCATCATTCCTTCCAATGAACACCCAGGACTGATCTCCTTTAGGATAGACTGGTTCGATCTATTGACTTTAGCCTAATATAAAATAAAAAATTAATTAAAGAAAAGGAGAGAGTATAGCGTCTATCTTGTGGCTGCTGCTGCTTCCATGGGTGTTTGCACCAGCCACTTGTCATAGCAATAATGACTGGGCTTTCTATCCCCTCCTGGCCTCTCTAAATTCTGCTGGGACAACATGCACAGTTTGGGGACAATGTGGTAGACTTTGAATATTGATTCTGCCATTTATTAATGAGGAACTTTGGGAAGAAAACTAAATGTCTCAGTCTGTTAATTCTTCTATAAGTGGGTATAAAATTATGTCATTCACAGAGTTGTTTGAAGAAGTAGCTGGGATAGTAAATCTAATAAAAGAGTAAGAGTCCAGCAATTGGTAGTACCTTTCCTTTGTGTAGAGGCCATATAGCCATTTCCTTATGGAAACTTTATTGTCCTTGCCCTCTGAAAACAACTTTTTTATATGGGTAAATAATGTCAAGAGTAATATGAAAGCATTTTCAGATAGCTATGTCATTTCCATCACTTTTATATACTAAATATATTAGCTGAAAAGGGTTAATATATTTTAATTATTAACAAAGCAAGAGGAAATGTTTCAACAGGTTTATATTGAGTGTATTAAAGAAATTTCATCTTGGAATAAACATTCAGTTGATAACTTATCAGTTGTATAAATTTTGGATCTTTTGGTTGGTAAATAATCTCTTCTGTCCTTTTAGACAGTCCTTATTGAACTTTGCTGTTGCTGTTATTCTGTATCTTTCATGGGTTTTGGATTGCTTTTGTCAGAGGGGAATGGAGTGACTTGGTAGAAGTCAGAGCATGCTTGCTGGCATTCCTGGTAGTTTTACAGGAGCCTGAAAGACACGTGGTGAGCAACTTACTTGTTAGACTCAGTCGTTTTTTGTACAGTGTGACAGTCATTTATAAGTAACTTGTTTGACTCAGAAGTGCAAATCTGGAGAGAGACAGTGTCTTTCTGACCTACCTTTTTTGGCTGTAGTGTTCAGTTTAAGGTACTGGAGATAGAGGGTGACCTTTATCAATCGTGAATGTTTAGTAGACTTGTGTTTGTAAGTGTGTCAGTAGATTTGCACATAATAAGTGAGCATGTATAAAGGCAGTGGCCAGATAACCTCTTAAAAATCAAAATGAGTTGTTCTTCTTGGCTCTAGGAATTCTGACTGGATATCATGATCATATATCTAATACTTACTTGGAAAATTCTATCAATCTCTGGTTTTTCCTTTTTCCCTGGGGTACTGGGGCTATGAAAACCTGAATTTTCCATTTTAATAGTAAGAACTCTATGGTTTTATGCTAATGGTGAAAGCAGAAATTCTTTTCTTGCCTTTGAATCAAGTTTAAGCTTTCTTAATCTAGACCACATTGATTGCATATCGTTTTGACAAGTAGGATTCAGTATTTTTCCCCTGCTTGGCTGTTGATCAGCTTGCTAACAGCTGGAAGATCTAATCATAAATCACTTATGAAGATAATGAATAAGCTGTAAGTTAATCCACATGTATAGCCTTTCTCTTCCAGTGATAGATGCTTTGTATTCGAAAATGAAATATTAATGAAATTGTGTTGTAGTTTTCTTAAAAAAAAAAAAAAAGAACAGCAAAGTAAGCTAAAATTAATTGAGTTTTCTAAAAAGTGAAGCCCGCCAGATATAGACAAAGGAGAAGGGTTTTTGTAAAGAGAGTGAGAGAATGTTCATTTTAGACCTAAGAAACAGGAAACTCTAAGAGCCTTTCGATCATCACTTGACATTGGAAATATGCCAGTATGTTAAAGATGATGGAAAGAATACAAAATATGGCTTTTAAAGTATTCTGGATATAATATTAAAAGTTTTAAGACTGTTTGAGGCCTGTGTCTAAAGTAGCAGAAGTTAAATCTTTCCTGGATTGATGCTACCTCTTGGGTTGGCCAAAAAGTTCAGTCGGGGTTTTCCCTAAGTTGTTACGGAAAAATTCAAACGAACTTTTCGGCCAATCCAATATTTAGTGGAAAAAGCATTGGAAGCCATCTGAAACATCATGGAATACTAGCCAAAAACTATCATTTCACTTCAAACATTACATATTTTGGAGTTATTTGGAATAAAAAGGGACATGCAAAGATGTCCTGGAAAAAGCCATTCTTAATTGGTCCATGTATAAACCCAGAGCATTTAACTTGGGGTCTTCTGGCTTTGGTCAGAAGGCTGAAGAGCTGGCTCTGCTGAGGTTCATTCAGATCACTGAGTCTAGTGGGTGCCTACTGAGGGTGCACCAGGTGCAGAGAATGCAAAAGCACCTGGGCCTCAGGGAGAGTCACTGGGGGCAAGGATGGGGGGGTGGGGCAGGGAGAGGCTGGGGCTCAGCAAGTGAAGAAGCGGGAGTGGAATTCTTCCAGAATGTAGCCTGAGGCATGACATGTGGCTTGGGTGTGGAGGTGGTGGGGGGAGAGTGGTATGTTTCAGGAATCACGGGTAGATCGGTTCTGTGGTCTAGAATGCCTGAGGTGTTGAAGGTTTAGAATTACCTCTGTGGGGGAGGTAAGATTGGCAGCACCTGGCATTTAGTGCACAGCCAGGCCTTTAATGCTCACCACAAACCCCATGAGGCAGCCCATGGACTTGTTACATTCCACTGAGGAAACAGGTTTGTTTGTTTGCTTTTTTTCCTTTAGGTGACAACTATAGATAAATCATATAGGGAAATGGGCTGATTTAGCATACTTGTCGAAAAGTCCTTTCTAGCTAGGGTATGCAGAGGACATACTGGAGAAAAGTAAGAAGGCAGGTGGGGAGGCTGTCAGAACAGCTTTGTCATAGTCTGTGCAGGATACTGGAGCCTGAACTTGGACTTAGGCATTGGGGTGGAAAGGAAGAAATAAATACTGAAGAGAGAAATGGTAGAGTTTGGTTATAGTTGACGTGTGTGTGATGGGCTGGTGAAGAAACCAGGTGCCAATGTTTGTGGCTTCTAAGCAGTGTTCTTTCATATTTAATAGAGTATAGAATCCCAGGGATGGGGGAGCCTGGTGGGACACGACTGAAGTGACTTAGCAGCAGCAGCAGCAGCAGCAGGACCATAAAAAATTTATATATCAGTTAAATCCATTATTTTACCTACTAGAAAAACAGTGAACTGCTGAGGGTTGTTTAGCTGTGTGATGTAGACCTACAAAGTGGAACTCAGGTCACTGGTCTCCCAGTACGTGGACCTTCTGACATGCTAGACTTGAAACTTGTATCACATCCAGGAAGAAGTATTATTATTATTTATTGGTTGAGTCTCTTTCCTGATAAAAATAATGGACTGGAAAATGTGAATCATATGGTAAAGTTGATTAAATACATTGGTTCCACAAAGAGAGTTAATAGAATTTTGGAAGTGAAGGAGAGAACATGCTGTGCTCCAAATGGCTTGTGAAAATAGATGTTTCAAATTGCTGGGGTTCAAGCTCCCATGGAGTTGCATGTATTAGTAGGTGTAAAAGGTGCTTCCTTCTTCCCTCTTCTGTAGCTCAATGGTGGCAGTTGCCTTTTCCAGAACAGCATTAACTCAAAGCAGATGCATCTCTCTCTAAGTAATGGATCGACTTTTCTAATTGTTTAGGTCCAATCTGTGACAAAGTCCACCACTTCATGTTGAAATCAATTTAGTAAAAAGTTTTAGTTTGTGAAAATGACGGAGAAGTGATTGTTGTTTATTAAAATACTTCATTTTTTATCAGTAGCGATCATCGTATGGTGCATTATAATTCTGAATTAAAATATCCTTATATAGTTTCCTTAACTTCANCTTTTCTAATTGTTTAGGTCTAATCTGTGACAAAGTCCACCGCTTCATGTTGAAATCAATTTAGTAAAAAGTTTTAGTTTGTGAAAATGACGGAGAAGTGATTGTTGTTTATTAAAATACTTCATTTTTTATCAGTAGCGATCATCGTATGGTGCATTATAATTCTGAATTAAAATATCCTTATATAGTTTCCTTAACTTCAGTGTCTGACTGGCCATAAAAGGAAAGGAGAATGAAACAGGAGGAATACTAGGGAAGAGTTTCTGAAATTCTTTGTATGCCCAAGTAGTTTCCCTGATGATACTTGGTTTATTTAGGAACGTTGCCAGGAGAATTTGGAAATTTTTCTAGTCCTGATTAATGAGGGTAGTTTTAATTTACTTTGTCTTCCATGTCTCTGATTCTTATCCTGTGCAAAATCTAGACCTCTGATTGTTTTATTGTGGTAACTGAGTAGTAGAGTATACACTAGGATGTTTCAAGAGTCAACTTAGTCTGAGTCTGAGCTACATCTCAAGAGAATTAATTAGAAACATATTCACAGGCCAATACTGGGGATTAAAAGGAATTATCTTCAGGAAGTCAGTTTTGATACACATTGTCTTGATTTAATGGAATGTTCCAGATTCAGGAAGTATATATGGAGCCCCGAGGAATGAATAGGCATATTTTAATAAGCTGAACTTGCCATATCAAGTTATTTAAGTTAAATGGAAGAAGACATCTTGGCTCATCTCACAATCAGTAATGAATCACGTGGCTTTGAATAGCTTTAGCATTTGACTCTGGAAAGTTCTGCTGTGTGTGGTTTTAAGCTGTCTGCAGGAGAAGCTTTCTAAAATGATATCCATGTAGCTGAATTTGCAAATTAACCAATTCCCTCCATTCCTCTTTAAAAATACACTGACCGATGCCCACGGCGTGCTGAATATTCCTAGCTCTTAGTTCTTCCCACACATTATACCTCCCATGTCTGAATAATATGGCTTCCAAGGGTCAGTTCTTTTTTTTCTAACTGGAAATAACATCATTCAATTAAATGGTATGTAAACTGATCAAAGAAGGGTTCTTTTTGTGAAAATTCAGTGAATAATTCAGAAAGCAAATCACTAATTTAGCCTGTCAGTTGAGGGTCAGGTAAGAAAACATTAAGAAATTGGAAAGGAAACTATAAGCTGGAATTCGGCATTCAGCTGCCTCCACAATTGTTTTGTAAGAAGCCTCATTTGTTCATTGAAAAAGCACTTACTAGGTACCAACCCACAGGGAGGCCTGGCGTGATGCAGTTCATGGGGTTGCAAAGAGCTGGACACAACTTAGTGGCTGAACAACAACAAGAAGTTACCCACCTTGTATCGTGCTGGACAGCTAAAACAGGCAAGATCCCAGAGACAAGGTTTCTTCCCTCCCAGGCGCTCATGACCTTTTGCAGAAGTCAGACATGCACTCAGTTACAGTGGAATGCTGTCTGTGCTGGGCTGGCTGTGCACATGAATACATTGCTTTGAGACTATGTGGCAGAAGTGGGAGCTATCAGTTTTTCTGCAGGGTCATCAGGAAAGGCCTTCGTGATGAGGTAAAGCTTAGGCAAATGCTTGGGTTGACATGGTAGGGTTGGGAGGAGGAAAGAGCCTGTATAGAACCATATGTGTGTGAGGGAGCATGGCCTGCTTAGAACAGATCAAGGGTTGGGTATGACTGGAATTGAAGGGAACACGACCTCAGTGGAGGGGACACGACTAGACACACGTGGACACATGTGGTGGGGACACCACAGAGGCTGGGCAGCTAATGGGAAGTAGACCAAGAAGAAGCCTCCTGCCATGACTGGGTTTCGATGTCTTCCATCTCTGAGACTGTGAAGCAGGAAATTCGTGCATTTGGCTTTTAGCTCAAATGAACCCGAATATCAGATGGAACGATCCAGTAAAAACTGTTGCGGAACCTCTTCACTACCACCCTACTGTGTGATCACATCTATAAATTACCTTCACATTCTTGTTAGGCATTTCGTTCTTCTCTGCCCCGAGGTAAGAGAACCAAAAATGGGCTGCCGTGTCAGGAGAAATCTGAGGTAGAATTTTCTTTTAGTCTAACAGTTTGTAGAATTGCAACTTGTGATACAGCTTTATAAATTTTTAGCATTGAGTGCTTGTAAAAGGCTCCTCTTTCCCCTCTAACTTCAGTTCTTTCACTAAGGCCTTATAAGTCTAAAAGGCAAAGAAGTGAAAAATCAGTTCTCACTAACTGAATCAGAAACTGTTACCGCATCATGACAGCAGTTGGCAGGTGGTTGTTCAGCTGATTTTGATCGTTGAGTTTATGCAATTTCTTTCTATACCTGTGTGTACATTCTGTCACCTACATGTAAAATTTTGAAATTCATCCGTGTTTGGGATATTCTACCCACCAGCGTAGAGGGGCTTCTCAACTCCTTTTCTCTGTGCGCTTTTGTGTTACACAGAGGTTAAAGGTCACAATCTGTCTGTACTCTTAAGTATGTAAAAAATGCATTAGGAGTCTATTTCTCTAAAAATTTTCTAGTTTGGATATCTAGAAAGATATGCGGCTGCCTTTCTCAACTGCACATTCCTTTGGTGGCCATATGGGATATTCCGTATCCTTTGTGTTGGACACTTTCCTAGTCATGGAGTTTGAGATGCCTTGCACTGCACCCCAGTGTCACCTTCCCTGTGCTCCTTAGTGATAGCTTACTATCAGGAAGAAAACACTGAGAAATCCCCTCTCTTTAAAAGAAAATAAAAGACCAAGATAAAGAAATATGCTCTCCTGGGGTGGCGTAGTTAGGTGGGAACCATGGGAAAGTAATGATCCATGGAGAGAGGGAATAAAAGGAAGCTGTAGACGGGCCATGCAGATTTTTGTTTATAGTAGGAGTTCCCAAACATTGTCTACTCAGAAGTGATCCCTTGTGGCATCCAGCTGAATTTTACAGACCCCATTTCGTTTTATTACCCAGTGAGTGTCTTCTTTCACGTCTCTCAGGGAATGTCTCTCTGCTTTTGTGTTAGTCCTGGGCCTCCACTCTGTTACCCTGCATTCTTCCCCCACCCTGCCATCCTTGACTCCACCCTAAACTGCCCTTCCTCCTTTTCCTTTTTTTCTACCACATTATGTCTTCCCCCCTTTGAAGACTTCCGTTCAAAATAACTTAGCTTTAAAAAAAAAAAAAGGGAAAGGAAGTTGTATTAATAACTAATGGTAAGCTATTTAGGTTGCAGTTTGAAGCAAAGTGAGTGATAACCCATATTTATACAGTGGGTAAAAACTCCAGGTGGAACAAGTTAAATAAGCCAGAAAGAGATGGAAATCATCGGAAGAGCTGGTATGAAATAGATTCTGGCACACACTTAGAGGGGCAGTAGCTCTTAAAGGAATGAAACAGGACATTATAGAGCAAAGAAGCTGTCAACTTAATTACATGGAATTAGTAAAATATCTGTATCCAAATAAACTAAAATGAATAGGAAATACATTTACAAAGCTATTCATCTTTAAGACAGAATTTTAAATCTATTATCTATAAAAACCATCATTAAAGTAATTTTAAAAATCATTAAGATTTTATGGGATAGGTAAAATATAAAGATAGTTAGAACAGTAAAAAAAAAAAAACTACAGGAAGTGTTAGAAATCTTTAGTAAATAGTTGCGTGCAGAATCAACATTGTGATGGCACCCCACTCCAGTATGCTTGCCTGGACAATCCCATGGACAGAGGAGCCTGGTAGTCTGCAGTCCATGGGGTCACTAAGAGTTGGGCACAACTGAACGACTTCACTTTGGCTTTTCACTTTCATGCACTGGAGAAGGAATGGCAACCTGCTCCAGTGTTCTTGCCTGGAGAATCCCAGGGACGGGGGAGCCTGGTGGGCTGCCGTCTATGGGGTCGCACAGAGTCGGACACGACTGAAGCGACTTAGCAGCAGCAGCAGCAGCAACCCGATTGCATGTAGAATATTATGGCTTAGAAGTTATTCTGAAACTGTTAAACTGGTGCTAATATTAAAGAACAAAATCCGGTTTTGACAAGATGTGAATTTGGATATATGTTCATACATTGCTATTGATGTTAATAATTGCTAAACTCTTATTTAGAGGATTCATCTATTGATGTACTCAGCGGTTCTGTGGCTCCTCATTGAATACTAGGAGTGGAGTAGTGAATGAAATAACATGCAGTATATTGCATGACCTGACTGCTGATAAGGATATACACCCCCTTCCTCGCTTGTTGCGTGAGTTTGGTTCCCCCTTTTATTTTTAAAAAAATTTTTGGCTTTGCTGCATGCAGGCTTTTTTTAGTTGCTGCAGGTGGGGCCCACTCTTCAGTGAGGTTCAAGGACTTCTCATTGCAGTGGCTTCTCTTTCGGAGTATGGGCTCTAGGTGTGCAGTCTTCAGTAGTTCTGGAGTGTGGGCTCAGTGGTTGTGGCACATGGGTTTAGTTGCTCCGAAGCATGTGGGATCCTCCAAGCCCAGGGACTGAACTGGTGTCTCTTGGATTGCAAGGCGGATTCTTATTTACTGGACCACTAGGGAAGCCCCTGGTTTCCCCTTTTATGTTCCCATCATATCCTAATCAGGGAGTTAATGCTGATGGCTAACCTTTGCTGTGTACTTACTATGTGCTGAGTACTTTGAATATATGAGTTCATTCAGGACATACAACAACCATATGAACTGGGTTCAGTTTTTATGCTCGTTTTCTAGGTGAAGAAATGAGGGGCAGAGAAATGCTAAATAACTTGCNGTTCAGCTTACCTGATGATGGTTCAGAAGCCATGTGGACTTGGTTGAAACCATACTTGGAATTTTGATCTTTTTCCTGGGCTAACAATAAGTGCTAGGATCCTCTCATGAGGCTGGGCAGTGGCAGCCACTACATTCCCAGTAGTCACACCATCATGAGTGTAAAACACCAATATACACACAACGCTCTTCTGTACACATGCAACCATTCTGTTTTCCACTTTCAGTACAGTATTTAATCAGTACATGAAATAGTCAACGCTTTATTATAAAACAGGCTTGTTAGATGATGTTGCCCAACTATAAAAGTTCTGAGAGCATTTAAGGTAGACAAAGCTCAGCTAGGAGGGTTGNCAATATACACACAACGCTCTTCTGTACACATGCAACCATTCTGTTTTCCACTTTCAGTACAGTATTTAATCAGTACATGAAATAGTCAACGCTTTATTATAAAACAGGCTTGTTAGATGATGTTGCCCAACTATAAAAGTTCTGAGAGCATTTAAGGTAGACAAAGCTCAGCTAGGAGGGTTGCTAGGTTAGATGTATTAAATGCATTGTTGACATTTGATATTATAGATGGGTTTATTGGGACATAACCACATTGTAAGCTGAAGAAGTCCTGTGTATGCTTAAGTTAAACAGCATCAGAAAGAAATGAGGAGTGTTACAAGAGATAAAGGCTGCGTTTTTTTCCATCTTGAATTTTTAGGGAATTAATGGCAACATTTTTTTATGTTGAATTTTGTCTGCAAAATGCTGTGCTATGAAACACGGGAGCAGTACAAGAAGAAAAAGCATTATAACCTCTTTCCTTCTATATTTAAAATCCAGTAGGAGGAAGAGAAAAATAATTATAATACAAGGCAGATTGATAAATGACATAGAAATTATTAAATATTAGATGCCCCCTCCGTGTTTGCAAGTACTTCTAGGCTTCTTTCTATTCAGTATCTCCCTTTCTTTGGAGGAAAGTTTATTGGAGGCCATATTTAGACCAGACTTGAAAGGGCTGCAAGAATTAGGATGTGCTGTGAAGGCAGGAGGTTGAGTGCCATTAGATATGTGCTCTCAAATTAGATATGTATGTCGAGTTTTTTTTTTTTTTTAATTACTCTTTTAAAAAATACTTATTTATTTGGCTGTACCAGGTCTTATTTGCAGTATGCGGGCTCTTTAGTTGCAGCATGTGAACTTACTGTGGCATGTAGGATCTAGTTCCCTAATCAGGGATGGAATCCCGGACCCCTTGCATTGGAGTGTGGCAGAGTCTTAGCCACTGGACCACCAAGGAAGTCTCTATGTCAAGATTTTGACTCAGCAAATATTTTAAAATTATAAATTTAGATTCATCTCTAATCCTATCCTGTGAAGAAAGCTGAGCACCGAAGAACTGATGCTTTTGAACTGTGGTGTTGGAGAAAACTCTTGAGAGTCCCTTGGACTGCAAGGAGATCCAACCAGTCCATTCTAAAGGAGATCAGTCCTTGGTGTTCTTTGGAAGGACTGATGCTGAAGCTGAAACTCCAGTACTTTGGCCACCTCATGCAAAGCGTTTGACTCATTGGAAAAGACTCTGATACTGGGAAGGATTGGTGGCAGGAGGAGAAGGGGACGACAGAGGATGAGATGGCTGGATGGCATCACCGACTCGATGGATGTGAGTCTGAGTGAACTCTGGGAGTTGGTGATGAACAGGGAGGCCTGACGTGCTGTGATTCATGGGATTGCAAAGAGTCGGACACGATTGAACGACTGAACTGAACTGAATCCTATCCTGATGGCTCGAGAATAAAGAAAGAACAAGCAGATAATAATTAATTTAATGAGAGTATGAACTTGGTTCTCCAGACCAAGTTTGCAAATTATAGTGGTGCAGTACATTGTTTTAAACTTATTGTTAATATCATATATAATTTAAGTGGTATTGTTTTTTGAGAAAGCATTTTTGCAATGATATTAAAGAAGTGCCCTGCTGCAGTAGCTGAAAGGACATTGTTTCTCTGTAGATAGTTGCAGTGATACCACAGTAAAAGGTGTAGTCTTCAGGGATGAAGCATGGTGTCATTTTTATAAAACCTGTCTCCCTGTCCATTAGTCTACAGCTCTATCACTTCCCCCATTATGTTTACATAATGCTTTCAAGTGAGGTCAGCTTTTCCTAAACATTTGGGCATTTTATAAACTGCTTTGTCACTAAGTAGACAACTGATGTTTGAATCAGTGTCTGACTATACATTAAAATAAAAAGAAAGCGCATCATGTGGCAAATTAACCCCAGCCCCTTCTACATAAATTATAAGTGACTGGATATGTATTTGTTCCTTTAAAAAAATGTATATTGTGTCAGTCCCATTCATTAGGTGAGATGAGGAAATCTGAATTTCACTCTACTACCTTGGCTAGAGTTTTGAGAACCATAATTATAGAAATAGGAAAGAACTTGTGGATTATGTCATTGGACCATCCCCCTTTTGCAGAGGCAGGCACAGTCATCCACAAAAGTGAAATGACTTGCCTCAGTCTCCCAAGGTGTATGGGATAGATGTGTTTACTCTGCAACCTGAAGATGTTGTTGTGTTATTCCTAAAGGCCAAAGAGCCCTAGATTTGGGAGTTACTGAGAGCAAGCCTCTATGGATGAAGGGTATAAAGTGGAATTTTATGATTTGCTTGATATGGAAAGCTCTCTGGAAGGAAATATTAGTTGCTCAGTTGTATCTGATTCTTCGTGACCCCGTGGACTCTAGCCTGCCAGGCTACTCTGTCCATGGGATTTCCTAGGCAACAATAATGGAGTGGGTAGCCATTTCCTTCTCCAGATCTTTCCAACCTGGGGATTGAACCCAGGTCTACCCACATTGCAAGCAGATTCTTTACTGTCCTGAACCACCTGGGAACCCCAGAAAGCTCCCTAGGTTATGCAGAATATAAAACTGGATCACACGAGATAGCCCTCAGCTATGGTGAGGCTGATGATCTGTGAGCAGAAAGCCGTAAACAAAGCAGAGATGATGGATGGCTTCATCCCCTACTGGAAGCTCTGGTGAGCATGTGGGTGGTAGGGCTTCCTATCGCCCCTGTTATAAACAGAACCTACTATCCAAGCATTTGCTAATGCACACCAGCACTACAAATTAGAGTCATGGGGTTTTTGTTTGTATTAAGGTTTGCATTTGTTGAAATGTGCATTTCCTTTCATTCTAGTCCAGTGTAGTAGTTGACAGATGGGGATGGGATGAAAATGGTCATCTTAATTTACAGCGCAAGTAAAACATAGATTGTGGTGGGTGCGTTTCTAGCTTTTAGGAAAGCATTTTTCCCTTGCCCCAAGACTTCTTTGGACTCTTTTTGCCCCTTTTACAGGTACTATGACAAACATTAGTCTCATGTCTCACACGTTAAGAAAACAGTCCTCTTACTGAAAACAATTGAGATGTATTCTCCCACAGCTCTGGGGACCAGAAAGTCAAAATCANGAGATCAGTCCTTGGTGTTCTTTGGAAGGACTGATGCTGAAGCTGAAACTCCAGTACTTTGGCCACCTCATGCAAAGCGTTTGACTCATTGGAAAAGACTCTGATACTGGGAAGGATTGGTGGCAGGAGGAGAAGGGGACGACAGAGGATGAGATGGCTGGATGGCATCACCGACTCGATGGATGTGAGTCTGAGTGAACTCTGGGAGTTGGTGATGAACAGGGAGGCCTGACGTGCTGTGATTCATGGGATTGCAAAGAGTCGGACACGATTGAACGACTGAACTGAACTGAATCCTATCCTGATGGCTCGAGAATAAAGAAAGAACAAGCAGATAATAATTAATTTAATGAGAGTATGAACTTGGTTCTCCAGACCAAGTTTGCAAATTATAGTGGTGCAGTACATTGTTTTAAACTTATTGTTAATATCATATATAATTTAAGTGGTATTGTTTTTTGAGAAAGCATTTTTGCAATGATATTAAAGAAGTGCCCTGCTGCAGTAGCTGAAAGGACATTGTTTCTCTGTAGATAGTTGCAGTGATACCACAGTAAAAGGTGTAGTCTTCAGGGATGAAGCATGGTGTCATTTTTATAAAACCTGTCTCCCTGTCCATTAGTCTACAGCTCTATCACTTCCCCCATTATGTTTACATAATGCTTTCAAGTGAGGTCAGCTTTTCCTAAACATTTGGGCATTTTATAAACTGCTTTGTCACTAAGTAGACAACTGATGTTTGAATCAGTGTCTGACTATACATTAAAATAAAAAGAAAGCGCATCATGTGGCAAATTAACCCCAGCCCCTTCTACATAAATTATAAGTGACTGGATATGTATTTGTTCCTTTAAAAAAATGTATATTGTGTCAGTCCCATTCATTAGGTGAGATGAGGAAATCTGAATTTCACTCTACTACCTTGGCTAGAGTTTTGAGAACCATAATTATAGAAATAGGAAAGAACTTGTGGATTATGTCATTGGACCATCCCCCTTTTGCAGAGGCAGGCACAGTCATCCACAAAAGTGAAATGACTTGCCTCAGTCTCCCAAGGTGTATGGGATAGATGTGTTTACTCTGCAACCTGAAGATGTTGTTGTGTTATTCCTAAAGGCCAAAGAGCCCTAGATTTGGGAGTTACTGAGAGCAAGCCTCTATGGATGAAGGGTATAAAGTGGAATTTTATGATTTGCTTGATATGGAAAGCTCTCTGGAAGGAAATATTAGTTGCTCAGTTGTATCTGATTCTTCGTGACCCCGTGGACTCTAGCCTGCCAGGCTACTCTGTCCATGGGATTTCCTAGGCAACAATAATGGAGTGGGTAGCCATTTCCTTCTCCAGATCTTTCCAACCTGGGGATTGAACCCAGGTCTACCCACATTGCAAGCAGATTCTTTACTGTCCTGAACCACCTGGGAACCCCAGAAAGCTCCCTAGGTTATGCAGAATATAAAACTGGATCACACGAGATAGCCCTCAGCTATGGTGAGGCTGATGATCTGTGAGCAGAAAGCCGTAAACAAAGCAGAGATGATGGATGGCTTCATCCCCTACTGGAAGCTCTGGTGAGCATGTGGGTGGTAGGGCTTCCTATCGCCCCTGTTATAAACAGAACCTACTATCCAAGCATTTGCTAATGCACACCAGCACTACAAATTAGAGTCATGGGGTTTTTGTTTGTATTAAGGTTTGCATTTGTTGAAATGTGCATTTCCTTTCATTCTAGTCCAGTGTAGTAGTTGACAGATGGGGATGGGATGAAAATGGTCATCTTAATTTACAGCGCAAGTAAAACATAGATTGTGGTGGGTGCGTTTCTAGCTTTTAGGAAAGCATTTTTCCCTTGCCCCAAGACTTCTTTGGACTCTTTTTGCCCCTTTTACAGGTACTATGACAAACATTAGTCTCATGTCTCACACGTTAAGAAAACAGTCCTCTTACTGAAAACAATTGAGATGTATTCTCCCACAGCTCTGGGGACCAGAAAGTCAAAATCAGGGTGCAGAGGGCCACCCTCCCCCAGGAGGCTTAGGAGGAGAGTCCCTTTCTTGACTCTTCCCATGGCTGTCAGTGCTCCCTGACTTCTGGCTGCATCATTTCCATCTCTGCCTCTGTCATATTGCTTCTTCCTCTTTGGCCAAATTGCACTGGACCTCATTCTTAGAAGAACTTTGTCATTGAAATGAGAGGTCACTTGGATAAGTCAGGTTAAGTGCCTCCTCTCCGGAATTCTAGTTACATTTGTTTTACTCATCTACCACCTGAAGTAATATTCACAGATTCTGGGTGTTCACAGGACATGGGCATATCTTTTGGGAGATCACCATTCAGCCCACTGTGATTATCATGTGCTTCAGTTCAGTTCAGTCGCTCAGTCGTGTCCGACTCTTCGCGACCCCATGAATCATAGCACGCCAGGCCTTCCTGTCCATCACCAACTCCCGGAGTTCACTCAGACTCACGTCCATCAAGTCAGTGATGCCATCCAGCCATCTCATCCTCGGTCGTCCTCTTCTCCTCCTGCCCCCAATCCCTCCCAGCATCAGAGTCTTCGCCAGTGAGTCAACTCTTCACATGAGGTGGCCAAAGTACTGGAGTTTCAGCTTCAGCATCATTCCTTCCAAAGAAATCCCAGGGCCAATCTCCTTCAGAATGGACTGGTTGGATCTCCTTGCAGTCCAAGGGACTCTCAAGAGTCTTCTCCAACACCACAGTTCAAAAGTATCAATTCTTTGGCAATTATCATGTGCATAGATAATCAATAAAAAGAATTTTTTGTAAGTCATCTTACTGTATAGAGTCATTATCTATTTGAGTCTTAAGAATTTAACTTCAGTCTGGCTAAATAGTTATTCAGAAATTTAAAATGAGGTCCAGGAACTCAAAGCCAAGTTTTCAGTGCACATTTCACATACATACAATAGGTGATTCTATTTAACCTTACTTACCTTTGTCGTTTCTCTTCCTCTGGTTCTGTCTTTTGTACATCTTAATCTATCCTGGTCCTGAGTTTTAACTTACAGTTTTCCTCTTTTAATGGTATCTGCTATTACGTGTGTTAAGTCGCTTCAGTTGTGTCCGACCCTTTACATCCCTATGGTCTGTTGCCTGTGAGGCTCCTCTGTCTGTGAGGATTCTCCAGGTGAGAATACTAGAATGGGTTGCCATGCCTTCCTCCAGGGGATCTTCCCGACTCAGGGATTGAACCCATGTCTCCTGCGGCTCCTGAATTGCAGGTGGACTTTTTACCGCTGGGAAAGCTTTATAGTTGGCCCTATATTTTCTTGGGCTCCAAAATCGCTGCAGATAATGACTGCAGCCATGAAATTTAAAAGACGCTTACTCCTTGGAAGAAAGCTATGACAAACCTAGACAGTATATTAAAAAGTAAAGATGTTACTTTACCGACAAAGGTCCATATCATCAAAGCTATGGTTTTTCCAGTAGTCACATATGGATGTGAGAGTTGACTATAAAGAAAGTTGAGCGCCAAAGAATTGATGCTTTTGAATTGTGGTGTTAGACAAGACTCTTGAGAGTCCTTTGGACTCCAAGGAGATCAAACTAGTCAGTTGTAAAGGAAATCTATCCTGAATGTTCATCGGAAGGACTGATGCTGAAGCTGAAGCTCCAATACTTTGGCCACCTGATGTGAAGTGCTGATAATTAGAAAAGACCCTGATGCTGGGAAAAATTAAAAGCAAGAGAAGAAGGAGATGACAGAGGTTGAGATGGTTGGATGGCATCACTGACTCAATGAACATGAGTCTGAGCAAAACCTGGGAGATGGTGAAGGACAGGGAATCCTGGCACGCTGCAGTCCATGGGGTTGCTAAGAGTGAGACACTACTGAGCAACTGAGCAACAACAGCAAATATCCTTGTGGAAAGAAAGAGGAGGCTACCCCTGCTCTGTCTCCCCAGCCAGCTTTTCTCACTTTCTCTTTTCCTTTGACATTCCCACCACATCTGCCTCCTTCAGTTTCTGGGCCTTTCTAAACCTTGTCTCACCTTAAGATCTTACCTCCTGTTATTTCTTCTTCTGCAAACACCCTCCTGCCAGTGTTCACATCACTAGATTCNCCCCAGCCAGCTTTTCTCACTTTCTCTTTTCCTTTGACATTCCCACCACATCTGCCTCCTTCAGTTTCTGGGCCTTTCTAAACCTTGTCTCACCTTAAGATCTTACCTCCTGTTATTTCTTCTTCTGCAAACACCCTCCTGCCAGTGTTCACATCACTAGATTCTTCTCCTTTCAGGTTTAGGCGCAATGTCACCTCCTTGGACTGGTTGTTCCAGACAACCTGGATCGCAGATGTTTTGTTGGTTCCGTCTGGGACTCTGTTTAAGTTATCAGACAGATAATCAAGAATAGACTCTAAGCAGTTTTGGAGCACAGCAATGGTAAATCTCTGCATTCAAAAAAGAAAAAAAACAAACTCAAACTTAGATTTTAGTAAATGCCTACTAATCTCTGTACTTCCTTTCTTGGCTCATGTGTAGGACAGCTCCTCTGTCCTGGCTCCAGAGAGATGTGACCTCTCCATCTTGGCTTTCAGCTTCAGTCATTTTATTTATTTTTTGATGCAGTGGGGGTAGGAGGTGGGGTGATGCATACTGAATTAAATGGGAAGCATGCAGGTTTTTAAGAAGAGAGATAGGTTCTTAAAGTAAGGAATGGTTTTAGTTGCAGGGCAGGAATAGTGAGACAGACATACAGAACAGTCTATGCCCCGTGGATACAGTGGGGCNTCCAGCCCAGCATTTCTCATGATGTACTCTGCATATAAGTTAAATAAGCAAAGTGACAATATACAGCTTGACATACTCCTTTTCCTATTTGGAAGCAGTGTGTTGTTCAGTGTCCAGTTCTAACTGTTGCTTCCTGAGAGAGCAGAACAGAAACATACACATTACCATATGTTAAATAGATAGATAGTGGAAAGGGATGTCAACCTGGTGCTCCGTGACAACCTAGAAGGGTGGGAGGTTCAAGAGAGGGGGACTGATTCACATTGTTGTATGGCAGAAACCAACATAACATTGTAAAGCAATTATCCTCCAATTAAAAATAAATTTTAAAAAATGAGCAATGGTTTGCTGCAGTGTTTATTGTCTGACATATTTGTTACCTGAAAGCTTTAAACAGCTACATGATTAACCTACTTTCTGGCTGAGTAGAATCTGTGGGTATCCTTTAAAAGAGAGCAAGGTAGGTATATTTAGGGGAGAGGTAAAGTGATAACTTGAACTTTCTAAAAATATTATTACTTTTCTTTTCACCTTGCAAGGGACAGCAACCAAAACATTGAACACCTTTAAGGGAACATTATTCTCCTAATGAGAGACAAGTGGGAAAGTGGAAGTAGCTCTTCAAATCAAAATCACATGTGTGTCTCTTCTACAAAACGATAGATGTCGGTTTTCCTTTAGATGGGAGTTTGTTTGCTCTGCTCTGCCTTCACCACAATAACTTGAAACAGTCTGCTGGCACACAAAGCGAGGGGGTGGGCAGAGGGGCCAGGGTGTTGCTGGGAGTTGCCTTAGGCAAGTCAAGTACATTCTTAGAGCGCCTTTGGGGACAAGCAGCTGAAATATTTTTATAGTCAGCTAAGATAACAGGGAAGAATGAGAGTCTAGCTTTTTATAGCCCCAATGTGTAGAAAATTCAGTTTGCCCATATTTGTATACAGATCAGTACCTATTCATTTAAACTAAGTTCCAGTTTGTGGCGTAGACTGTGAACATTATCCTCCCAGCCTCGTTTGTTGAGGCCTGCTTGTTGTTTTATAGACCACTGTGAATGGTGGAATATACTGAAACGCTGGCATATTTAAATCCTCCAGGTTGTTCTTCCAGCCTGGATCCTTTTGCTCACTGTGACCTTTTATAGTCGTACCATGAGATGCTTGGAGTGGTTGTCATGAAATCACACTCTTTGGAATAACAGGCTAAAGGCACACATACCTCTTGTTATTTGTGGTTGGTCCCAGGTATGATGCAATGAAGTGAATTATGGTGATGGCCAACAAGATGTCGAGCTCACAAGGTTATGAAATTTCTTAGCTAGCATTCTATATTACACCTTCCAGTTATGTGTTCTAAAATATATGTGCCATAGCTAGACTTACAACTAGCATACCACAGGCTTCTCAAGGCAGCCTTAAAGATAACTTACTCTTTTTCCTCTTCATGTGTTGAGAACGTTTTATAGAACAGTGGCACCCCAGACTATATATCACTAGGCAGTGTTTTGAGAGTGGTATGAACTTTTGAAACAGAAAGAAACTATTCATAGTCAAATCCTTAACTTTTGTAGGGTGATTTTAAATTTGTTTTCCTTGACATAAAAGACTATTTAGCTTTAAAAAGGTCAACCTGCTACAAAGGACTCAATGCACAGTGAGTGAATTGAGACAAAGAATTTTAGATTGTAATTTAGATTTTTGTGAAAATGCTGGAACAGGAGAATACGTATTTTATTTCTCATTCATAAATGGTTATAAATAGTGGCCAGTTACTGGTTGAAATAAGTCAGCAGAAGTGGTTTCCTTTATGACCAGAGAGACACAGGGTTACTGGAGTTCTATTTTGGGATTACTGCTGTATCCACTTAGACTGGTACTGTTTTTGAAATGTTTGTGTGGAAGCTATCTCCAAGGTTTAAAAACAGATTTAAACAAAGTGAATTAAATTAATTTTAGATTTCAAAATGTACTATTGATACGAGAAATAAACATCAGCTTTGTTAAAAAAATATAAAGATGGTATTGTAGTAAAGGTGACCTGTTTAGTAAAGGTAGACCTCTTTGCACGGTGGTGCAGCACCATAAAAATGACCATGGAAGCTGTCACTGTGCAAAACAATCTTAATGGGGAAATTACTAGTTCCATCGCCTTAATTTTTTTTTTTTTTTTGTCAAAACAGTAAAATTCTTTTACTGTAGGTGATGTATGTATAGGGAAAGCGGAAAAAATAGTAGAGGCAATATTTATGAAGTGCCCTATGATTTAAAGTGTTAGAAACACTGAGAATTAAAGTGTTTTACTGCTTTGAGTAGAACTTAAGAGTCTCCTGAATATTTTCACTTTCTTCTCATATACTGTATGATGTGAAGTGAGTATCTTTTCTTTGCCTTAGTGAACTGTCAGTGAACCTTTCTAAGTCTGAATCAGGTTTCAACAACTCACCTTTGTGCTTTCGAAGTTGTGGAATATCTGAGTTCCTTTAATGCCATTTCCTTGGGACCATCTTTATCCTACATCACAGCCACTTTCCAGTTTCATCTCCAGTGTTGCCATTTTCTGTTTCTTTGCTGTGCCTATTTTATTTTTATTTTTTTGGCCATTTTGAATATACACTTCTGTAAAATGTCATGTGAGTTTGTCCTTGTGAGGTGATGAGGCGACTCAACTCGCTGCTTTGCTGTCTTTGTGTGAGGGAGGTTCAAGAGAGAGGGGATGTATGAACTGAGTAACAGATATGCCGGGATCAGTTGCCAACAGACTCTGAAGGGAGTGATATGATTGGTTATTGGCCATGATACACATCTGTTATTTATGTAGTGATTTGTGGACCAAGGAGAGAGCAGTGAAGTTACCTAGTTAATATTGTGGCAAATGAAGTTCAGACCATGTTTTTGGGAGATTGGTATTATTTAATTAAACTGTATTAACTGAAATTCATGCATATTGTGCTAAGTCACTTCAGTCATGTCCCACTCTTTGTGACCCCATGGACTGTAGTCTGCCAGGCTTCTCTGTCCATGGGATTCTCCAGGTGAGAATATTGCAGTAGGTTGCCATGCTCTCCTCCAGGGGATCTTCCTGACCCAGGGATCGACCATACAAAATAAAGTGTGCTTCTATTCCAGTGATAAGTTATTCGAGATGCTTGCTCCTTGGAAAAAAAGCTATGACTACCCTAGAGAGCATATTAAAAAGCAGAGACATTACCAACAAAGGTCTGTCTATTCAAAGCTATGGTTTTTCCAATAGTCATGTATGGATGAGAGAGTTGGATTATAAAGAAAGCTGAGTGCCAAAAAATTGATACTTTTGATCTGTGGTGTTGGAGAAGACCCTTGAGAGTCCCTTGGACTGCAAGGAGATCAAACCACCCAATTCTAAAGGAAATCAGTCCTGAATATTCATTGGGAGAACTGATGCTGAAGCTGAAACTCCAATACTTTGGCCACCTCATGCAAAGAACTGACTAATTGGAAAAGACCTTGATGCTGGGAAAGATTGAAGGCGAGAGGAGAAGGGGGCAACAGAGGATGAGATGGTTGGATGACATCACCAACGTGATGGACATGAGTTTGAGTAGGCTCCAGTGGACAGGGAAGGACAGGGAAGCCTGGTGTGCTGCAGTCCATGAGGTCGTGAAGAGTTGGATACAACTGAGCGACTGAACTGAACTGAACTGACTGAAAATCTTGGCTGGGCATGCACATTAAACTCATCCAGCAACAAGCTATTGTTTAGTAGGAGTTCAGTTTAGAACTGAACTGGGAATTATGAAGTCTTTGACTCAACCTCAGAGTCAGCTTTGACTCTTCTTCTTACTCAGCACCTCAGTGTAGATTAGACACTTGAGGAAGCGTATTCCAGACCCTATCTTGCACAAGCAGTTTTGACTTTATCTGCCCCACAGTCAGACCTTGGACATAGTTCTTGGCAGTCACCTTGGTCATTTTTTCCAGTTCTTTTCTTTCTCCTTCAGTGTCTTAACTCTTCCTTCGCCTTCTGTTTGCTTCCTGTGCCCCATCTCCACGTATTACTGATTGCCTGTCTATCATAATATTACTTCATGTTTCTATCAGTTCTTTTTGCCATGATCCTAATCCGTGGGTTTTTCAAGTTGTCTTTCAGTTATTTTAATATTCTCTTACCTGACTTCTCTACTTGGTCACTCTCCTTTCCAGCTAATGCCACATGCTATCACAAGAGTAATCTTCCTGGAAAATTCTCTCCTTGAAGTCTCCAAAATGATTTATTAATTACAAAATAAAATCCAAACTCTTTATCAGACCTTTAACCATTCTCTGAGTTAAGTCTATATCTCCCAGTTTATCACCTGACTCCTCTCTGCAAGGAATCTGGGGTTTCAACAACACAGGCTTTCTCATTATCTTCCAAATTTGCCTACCTCTGACCTTTTCACATACCATCCTCCTGGGATGCAGTCCTTTCTGTTTTTCTGAACCCCCAGCTTCAAAGACTTATTTCAGTTGAGCTCTTCTGAAAAGTCTATTTTGACTTCCCAGAAATGACTTTTCTCTGAAGTTCCATAGAATTTGCATTTTCTATTTTCCAGTGTTACTTATTTGTTGAGGCATATTTTTAGTTATCATGTATTATCTAACAGCTCCAGTTAGCTTTTACTTTCTCCTGTAGTACCTAGAATGGTATTTGACAAAGTAGTAGCCATAAATCTGTTCATTCTTTCATCTAGTAATTTTTTTTTTGAGCTGCAGCAGTTCTTCTAAAAGCTGAGCTACATGCTAGGGGTAAAACATTGAAGTCCCTGACCTCACAGAACTCTAGTTGAATGGGACATACAGAAACGAAGTCAGAGGATTATAATGCAGTAAGCCAAGGGGCATGATGAACAGTGAATGAGAGCCCATGGCGGCACAGAGGAGAGGCCCAAACCTAGATGGGGCAACTGGAAATGCTTCCAGGAAGTGAGGTTTAAGCAGTGTCTAAAAGGTAAGTAGGAGTTAGGTGGGCAAGCAGGGAGGGTGTTGGGAAGCAAATGGAAAGAGTGTTCCAGGCCAAGGATGCAGGGTAGATAAAACATGAGGAGGGGTGAGAGAGCCCTGTCCACTCAGGAATCAAATTCAAAGTAGCTGAATTGTAGGAAATGAGGTTTCAGAGAAAACAGGATCTCTGTGATGAGAAAGATGTGGGCATATTTGATAAATGTTTAGAAGGCAGGACCTGGAGAACTGGATATTTGAGTGGTTTGAGAGGACCCTCAGATTTCTGTTAAGCATGCCTCACTGAATGGGAGATGTTAGGGGGAAGATTATCCTGTTCCAAGTGGGACATTGTAAGTTTGAGATGTCTATAGAAGATCTACAGGATGTAGACAGTGTGGAGTGCAGCAGAAAGCTTTGGCTCAGAAATGTGGTTTTGAGTGACACTGTCATATGATAGGATGAAATCAGAATGTGTAGGGTTAGTGAAGCAGACGATTTTAAGACCAAATCTTGAAGCACATCTACGTTTAAGGGATAAGGAGAGAATGGAGTCTGCAAAGAATAGCAAGAGAGAGTGGACAAAGAGGAAAGAGCAAACTAGGTGAGTGAGATGTCACAGAAGCTAAGGGAAGACTGAAATCCAACCAATGGATTTAGCAATGTGGAGACCATTAGTGACCTGAGTAAGAGGAGTTTCAGTGTAGGAGAGGTATGGGAAAAGGGAACACACACAAAGAAGGGAATACGACTTGGTGCTGGCTCGCTAGTCATGAGCAGAGAAGTGAGCAGATAATTATTTTGGAAAGTTTGGTCATGGAGGAGAGGATTGAAGCAGAGTAGAAGCTGAAAGAGAATGGAGTTGAGAGACTTATTTTTTAAGCTGCTGGAAATTTGATCAGTTTAAAGGCTGATGGGAAGAATTCATTAGTCATAAAGAGGGTGGCCATAAGCTGAATTTAGCCAGAATTTAAAACTCTTCATAAAATTCTTCACCCAAACACATCCTTTTACCTTTTGGTATTCTAAATAAATTCCCAACTATTAATCACTCTGCTACTTCTAGGTTTCACTGTGGTCTTGTCATCCTAGTGGGATTGCAAATTCCTATAAAGCAGGATTCAAATTATTCTACTCCCTTATTCTGGGTAGCACTTAGTTCAGTTCCTTATGTAGAGAAAATTCTCAACAGATATTATTTTTAGCACTCTCATTTGTTTATTCTTGGAAGAAATATTTAATGTCCACTATGCACTGGACATTATTTTAGTTGCTGAGGATATAAAGTTCATTAAACCAGGCATTCCTTTCCCCCAAGGAGTTTATAATCTAGAAAGACAGTAAATAAACTAGTAATAGGAAAATAAAGTAAGTACAGAATGTAAGAGATATCCTGAGGAACTATGTATATTTACATATATGTATTTTTTCCCCATGAATTCTTTCCAGCATTGTGGATGAACAACCACAAGCAATTGGAGAGCTAAATGACTTACTTAAGGTGGAAAGAAAAAGATAGTTAAAAAGAAAAAGGAAGTATTTTTGTCCCAGTGTAGGTTCTCCTTTGTTTTCCATTTCTAAAGTCATTGGTAATATGATGGCTGTGCTTTGGGGGTGTTGATTGGTTGATTGTTGCTTAGCTTTTGAGAAACTAACCAACTCTTCACATTTTCTCTTTCCCGTTATAGTAATTTGCCATCTTCCATGTATGAATGGAGGCCAGTGCAGTTCAAGGGACAAATGCCAGTGCCCTCCAAATTTCACTGGGAAGCTCTGTCAGATCCCAGTCCACGGGGCCAGCCTGCCTAAAGTGTACCAGCATTCCCAGCAGTCAGGCAAGGCGTTGGGAACACACGTCGTCCACTCGACACATACTTTGCCTCTGACCATGACCAGCCAGCAAGGAGTAAAAGGTAGGCTGACTGTTTTGATTCTGCGTATTCGTCAGAACTCTGTTAACACGCCAAACCGATATATACAGAAGCCACGTGCCTGCGGGGTTGGCATTGGAACAGAATATGGGCCCAGTTATATGGCGACTGCTTTCTTGGCCATAGAGAATGGTACCTAGGAAATGAGAAAATGGAGCCCATCTTTCTCTGGTGACACAGGACCAAGAGCTACTAAACGTACACAGTGCACTCCTGGCAGGACCTGGGAAAGGGGAAGGTGAATGAGATGGTGTTCTGACTCTTATGATCGTTAATCATCTAGTAGATCACACAGTACCTGCTGTTGAATACCAAGTCTAATTTGTAGTCAAACAGCGCTTGGTTTTAGTTCTAGACAGTCTGTAACCTCCTTGGGCTTCAGTTTATTCATCTGTAGAGGAAGATAAACTAGGTCACTTGGAGCTCAAATTCTATGACTAATTCATTCTTTTCAACCTGGCACCTCTCACACATGCACAATTTTTAAAAAAGGGGTCAGAGAAGTGTTACTGGCTCTTATTCTTTAAAACCTGAATCTTAGCATCAGAAGATAAAATTCTGTGTGAAACCTGCAGAGAAAGAAAATATTGATATAAAATGTCACACTTAAAAGCACAAAAGTATGTATACACCAGGTTTAAGGGTAAGAGAACTATGTTTCGTGAAATTGTGTTATAAATCCTACAGTCTCTCTGATGGAAACTTTGTGAGAAATTAGAAAATAATCTAACTTTTGAATCTTAATTACTTTTGTTTGATAAAATGTATGACCATGAGCAGCACAAATTTCATAGTTTTTTGGCTCTTCTGAAAAAAATGTTTCATGAATCCATTATTCTGAGAGGTTTAAATTTTGCTTTGTAAAAGTAGTTTTATTCTTTAAAGTGTATAATTTCAGATTTAATTTTTGAGTGTCCTCTTTTACTCTCAAGAGTTTTAATGGCTGTGCAGCAAAAGTAGATCCACACTATAAATCTTTTATTTATCCTATGTATAATATATATGCGGGCTTTCCTGGTGACTTAGTGGTAAAGAGAATCTGCCTGCAATGCAAGAGACATGGGTTTGATTCCTGGGATGGGAAGATCCCCTGGAGAAGGGAATGGCTACCCACTCCAGTATTCTTGCCTGGGAAATCCCATGGACAGAGGACCTGGTGAGCTACAGTCCATGGGATCACAAAAGAGTTTGGCACGACTTAAACAACAAAACAACAGCATAATGTATATGTACTTAAGTATATGTGTATGTATAAAATTTAGTTTCGTGCTGATGAGCATGAAAATTTACTTTCATCGTGACATGCATGTTAATTATTTACAGCTGATAAGTTTTCCTCCCGATCTGTTTTAGTGAAATTTCCTCCTAACATAGTCAATATCCATGTGAAGCACCCTCCTGAGGCCTCGGTCCAGATACATCAGGTTTCAAGAGTTGATGGCCCAACAGGTCAGAAGGTTAAAGAAGCTCAACCAGGCCAGTCCCAAGTCCCTTACCAAGGCCTTCCTGTCCAGAAGACCCAGACGGTCCATTCCTCGTACCAGCAAGTCATTCCTCACGTGTATCCGGTGGCTGCTAAGACCCAGCTGGGCCGGTGCTTCCAGGAAACCATTGGGTCACAGGTGAGCAGCACTGCCCAGCCCATTTTAGTGATGTGTTCTAGATAGTCTCTTTTAATAGGAAAGACAGCCCTGATGAAATGAGGTTTTTGTAGAAGGAATTGGCAACCTGTGGGCCTGTCACTATAAATAAAGATTTATTGGATGCAGCCAGATCCGTCATTTACATACTGTCTGTGTCTGCTTTCATGCTACTGATAGAAGGATTACATACTCTCAGTGAGGCCATGTGATCTGAAATGCCTAAAATATGCTCTGCAAAGACCTATACAAAGAGTTGACCAACCTCTGCTATATAAGCTACTGTAAGCATTGTAAGATATTTGGAAGTATCCATAAGATAATGGTATGTATTGAACTTTCAGAAATGCTGCAAGATGTCCATGATTGCCTGTTGGTAGTTTTTCAGTTACAGTGATCTATATTTAAAGCATGTGTCAGGCATGAGATATGGTACATGAGATATATTCTACAGAGATGTTTGAAAATTTTCATGCCTTTTTGCAATAGTGGGCTGGTTAGTGGATATAGTCAAGTTTTGGATCCGTCAGACAATAATAATTTGTCATCTTTTATTTTCTTGTAAAACTAACTAGAATAGCAGTGTATAAGTTGTTTGAAGTGTATTTTAAATATTGTATTTATGTGTAACTGTAGGTCTATATATCATTAAGTGAGAGAGAAGTTGAATTTCCTTTAAAACTCATCATTGAATGTGCATAGTAAAAGCAACAGAAAATTACTGGTTCCTCTACCACAGTTACTTGGTGCTTCCTGCTTTGGAATTATGTGATAATGACATAGCTTTGTTCTGTGGTTCTGTCACTTGACTATGGTTTTAACCCCCTGTGAGAAGAATGGGTGAGATCTGTTTATCTACTGTTACCTGAATATTCAAAAAATTATGTGGGTCTGTGTGTGTGATATATGTTGATAACAGAATCAATCATGCTTGCTTTTGAACCTGGAGAACACTTTTAGGTGCTGGGCAAGTCTATGGTTAGGTCATCTCCTTTCTTCTAGTTGTTTGGTTGCTATTGTGTCCAAATCTTTTGCGACCGCATGAACTGTAGCCTACTAGGCTCCTCTGTCCATGGGATTTCTCAGGCAAGAATATTGAGGTAGGCTGTCATTTTCTTCTCCAGGGGATCTTCCTGACCCAGGGATTGAACCTGTGCCTCTTGCATTGGCAGGGTTTCTTTACCACTGAGCCACCAGGGAAACCCGTTTCTCCTAGAGGAAGAAGCAAAATTGGTTTGTAGACCAGAATGGAAAGAAGAGCCATGTAGAGTTATAAAACCTTGGTTAGAGCCATGGGCTCAGCACTTGGTGGCAAGGAACCACCTTCCTTATTGGTAAAGTGGAGACAAGAGAATGGAGCTTGGTCAAGGTTAGACTAGGCAAAGTGACATGCTCTGCAAATGTTACAGAACTATAAAAATACTAGCTTAGAAAATGCTTACCTATTGAGAGAGTCAAACGTAAAAATAGAGCATGTGATTGTTTTTGTCATGTAACTTCACTAAGGCAGGGAAGGTTTAATCTCCCACTCAACCTTGGTCTGCCTGTAGAGCCTGAAATGCCTACTGAAGGGGGGCTTTTTCTTCCTCAGTTGAAGACCAGGTTTAAACATGCTTTTTGCAAAAGGAATATCATCAAGTTACATTTAGCTTAGAAGTAAAGACTGGATTACTGTGTTAAAGGCAAGTTTTTACAGGGGCAGTGGGGCTGAAGTAAGCCTCATGCACTGTACAATTTGCCCCAGAAAAGCCTTGGAGGAGGAGGATGAATTTGGTGTCATTTGCATTTTTTAGTCATTTCAGCTTAGGTCGATCATGGGAAAAAGCAGGTCCTTTTAAAATTCTGTGCCAGTATCTTTCTCCTTAGTTTCCAAATTGGAGCACAGATGGTAAAAAGCAAGAAAATGAGAAGTCAACAGACTTTATTATTCTTGTACATGTAATTGTAGGCAGACACTTGCTCACTGGAAAGAATATAAACCAATTATTTAGTTTTAGGCCTAAGGTGGATTATACAATTCATATGAATTGAATAGGTGGTGGAATTATCCAAATAATTCAGACTCATTGGAATATATTTTTGCCTTATCTGGATATTTCTCTGACTTCTGATCTAAATGATCCAGACAGTGATCTCAATGCTTAATTCATTTTGCATGTGTAGTCAGTGATACACAGCTTCAAAATATTCTCAGAATACATTTTTTTTTCCTACTGGTGAGACATGTTGAATGCCTATGATTGTCCAGTTTGTACAATTAGGATGATCCAGGCATTAAAAAATCACTGACAAAATAGTCAATAGTGTATAAGATGTATCCTACAAAGGTGTTTGGAAATATTTGTGCTTTCTTGCTATGGTTGTTTTGCAAATACAGCTATAGAGGGAGATATAAGTGGATTTTAAATGAATGACAGAAAACCCTAACGAGTACTTAAAATTTTATTTATTTATTTTAAATAAATACTGGTGTTTTGCTCAGTAGCAAGATTTTTATTCACTGTAGGTTACACCTACTGAGAACTTAGTGTCATAATCAGTAAGCACCTATGTTTATGTATTGCCATTAGAGGTCATATGCAAAATTTGGTAAAAATACTCTTGTTTCTGTAGCACAGTCTAAAAATGAAGCAGTAAACTTGAGGTTGAAAATACAATATGAACTGTGATCAGTGTATTCAAATGCATGGGACTTTCACAGAATAGAATTTCGGGACCTGCTTAGATGGTGGAGGAAAATGGATGATTGGTCAGGAAACAGCTCACAGAGACGAGGGGAGAAATTAAATAGAGGAGAGAGAACACTGTAAGAAACAGGTAAGGAAGAAGTATCAGAAGAGACCGGAAAAGTAAACTAGAGTAGAGTTCCTGGCAGATGTTGGCACAGATATGAAGTCTTTTAAACCTTAGGTGTAAGGCAAAATAAATGATTTGGTGTCAAAACTAGCATGATGCCCCTTTGATCAGGTGATCAGATTCAGAATCATTAAAAGCAGGACAAATGACATTATGTACCTCCGAATGGGCTACAGTATGAAATGTAGAGCAACACCTTAAAAGGATTCTTGCCAGAAATATATAGCAGAATCTAATTGAGGCTTTACACCTAACCTCCAGCTTATAGGGAATACTTAAGGTGAAAAAACAAGCTGAAACTATCACATCAGAAAGATTGATAAATTGTTGCTTGGTTTCTTTGAAACATTCATATCATTAAAACCACACACACACATTTCCCCAGAAAGACACACACACACACACTCTCTCTCTCTCTCTCTCTCTCTCTCTCTCTCTCTCTGTCTCTCTCTCTGACTTCCCCAGAAAGAGACTAGAGAGAGAACAGCACATCTAATGTATGAACCTTAATCATATCTTGTTTTTTTTAAAAAAATCAACAACCAGCTCTGAAAGACATTTAAAGAACAATTGAAGATGTTTAAATATGGACTGGATATTAGATGGTATTTTGGAACTATTCTTTTCTTAGCTATGATACGGTATTAGAGGTATGTAGGACAGTGTCCTTATTCTAGAGTGAGGAATGCTATGATATCTGTAATTTACTTTCAAATGCATTTTATACACAAATATAGCAAAATTGTAACAGCTGTTGACTCAAAGGTAGAAATACAAGTGATTACTGTTTTTATTCTTGAATTATCTCAGCATATTTGAAAATTCCTTGTAAGAAAAAGAAAGTGTGAACATTTTCTTGACTTATAAATAGAATAATATAATTTTAAGATGAATTTAAAAGCCCTAAGTTTAGTACATTTAATGAATATCTAGAAAATTTTAAAAGTTATAACTTTTGAATGAGATGGAAGTGGATATGGACATGGTAGACATGAGGAAGCCAGGGAGGAGAAGTTGGCCTTGGCCCAGTTGTGAAACAATCAGGGTCTAATCTAAGACGTCAACTTGAAAATGAAGAGTTGAATGCAGAGGCTTTTGTGAAGGATCCAGCATCAGGATTTGATTATGGGCTGTTGTGAAGAAAAACATGGTGATGAGCTGGACTATTCTGGACTTCCTGGCTTCAGAAATCAGATAAATGTGCTGTCTGATTGATTAATTGACCCTTGCAGGGGAGGACTATGAGGTAAAGATGAGTAGCTACATCTTTGTTTTAGCCAGTTCCATCTTTGATTGATGTTAAGAATCAGGTATTCTTGAATATCAGTATTTTTCANTCTGTCTTTGTACCAGTGCCATACTGTCTTGATGACTGTGGCTTTGTAGTAGAGCCTGAAGTCAGGCAGAATGATCTTTCAAATCTACCCTCGCTTGAGAGACTCAAGTGTTGGCTCCTCCAAAAAGCCTTTCAGTCCTCCTTCGATGCACATTGATCCCTCCTCCCTAACCTTTTACTGCATGTAAAATCCAATCAGACCATTTCAAAGTTAATTGTCCTAAAGTTGATTTTTGTGCCTCTCCTCTCTCCCCTACAGACTTGTGCTTTTCATGAGGACAGGGCCACTTATGAACTGAGCTCATTACTAGGCACACATGAGTCATCAGCAGATATATTAGTATTAAGAGTAGGCAAGGTTTACTGTAGTCATAAATCCTGCAAAAGCTTACACTTTGTACACACCCGATGTCTCACAGGTGAGCCGGGGACTCAGGCTGAAGGTGGTCCACGGCTCTGCTGCTGTGCTGTGTGGAATGCGTGGCCTCTCACTTCCTGCGGCAAGGAAGACTCATAGGTTGGAGTCCTAACCCCCAATGTGCCTGTAATTGGAGATAGTCTGTAAGAAAGTAATTAAGAATAAATGAGGTCATAATGGTGAGGCCCTGATACAACAGGATTAGTGTTTTTGTAACCAGAGAGCTCCATCTCTTTGCCAGGTGAGGGCATGGCAGGATGGCAGCCTCTTGCAAGCCAGGGAGAGAGTCCTCACCAGAACTGGCCATGCTGGCACCTTGATCTTGACCCTCTGGAACTCAGAGGGAAGATGAATGTCTGTTGTTGAAGCTACCCAGTCTCTGGAATTTCATTATGGCAGTCCACACTGACTAATAAGGGTTAGGAACCAGAACATGTTGGGAGGCAAGTGGTTCTTTGGTGAGCAGCAAATGTTCCTTCCACAAGTGGCAGAGCAGTGGTCAAGACAGACATGGTTCCCTGCTCACAGGGAATTAAACCTATTAATATGACTTGTGGCATTCAGTTTTTCTATACTACTTGCAACCAAACCACAGGTAGTTATTAGTTTTGAGTTCTGTGTACTTGGGTGAGATATAGAAAAACTGAAAGCTTAACCAAATGAGGCACGTGTTACAGTTTACATAGTGTTATAAGGCCCCAAACAGTTTTATGTTCCTTTCAGTATCTTTCTTTGTAAACAAAAAGGAAACTGACAGGCAATGAAGCTTTATAGAGAGAATTTCTCTCAATACAATTCTGGAAATAAGCTTTGGGCAGAATAGGCCTTTATGTTCATCATTTGGGAGAGATCCGATTACTGTAGTAATAACCACACCATGCCTATCTGCCTGTCTTAATTTACGTCCTCATCTTGGGTCTGTCTTTATAAAGGAAGTATCCTTGGTAGTGGAGTTAGGATAAATTTCATCTTTGTATCATCTAGTACTAGGATTTATGATGCTGTTTACGTTTTGCTGCAAGGGGAGGTTAAGGGAATTATGATGTTGGAATATAACCATGACAAAGCATAATTATTCTTTTTGCAATTTAAGAATAGCAAGACACACGTATCATAGCCTGCTAGACTTGACGATTGAAATCCTCAAATCATTGTAGAGGTGAAGAAAATAGGCAGCCCAAATTTGATTATTTATTTAGAAAAGATGTCAAGTAGAATCATAAGTTTCATGCTTAAGAATTTTTTCCCTTTTATGTTACTTTAAAGCCATTTTTTGCCTTAGTGTAACTTTAAAAATACCGTTTCATAAAACTAAAGTAGTTGTCTGGAATTCCTTGAAGCCCATGGTTTGGCTTCAGCAGGCTTTAAACAAATACACTGTCAGAAATCAATGTGGATACATTTACAACAGTTAATGCCCTGGTCACAGTAGATACTTTGTAAAATCAATACCCTGAAATATCAGAGGATTATGGTTGTATCAGATACCCCAAATGCCTAACATTGTTTTAATTACTCTAATAAAAGAAAGCTGGGTGAACTTTAAAAAAAAAAAAAAAAACCTTTCCTATAAAGAATGTTCTACTCAAGCCAAAGCAAATTTTTTACAAGTTCTTTTAGAAAATCTGGAAGTATTTAAGCGTTTTCCTCTTCTTCTTATGAGACAATGCCTGTTACCCTGCCAGTGCTCCATTGAACAATATTCCCCTTTATGACAACAGGCCTTTAGAACAAGTTGATCAAATATGTTGCATTAGTGATAGGGTTCAGAGATTTGGACGCTTTTTCTTATTGGCACATAGACATAAACATATTTAATGTTCTGGTACATGGATGCTGAAGAGCTCTCATGAGGTTTTCTAGTTTGATTTGGAGCCATAGTTGGTCCACAGGCTCAAGGAGGACTGTTTTGCTCAGAAGATGGGCAGAAGTCATTTTGCCAGAGTGGATATGTGTTTATATCATAGTGGAAAGATTAATAGAAACAAAGAAGAGCTATGACAGGAGTTTGGATTAATCATTACATTATTTGCAGGGAGAGCTCTTCCCATGAGGGTCCTCATTCTGGTTTTTATGAGAAATCCCAGAGTTTTTTTTTTTTTTTTTTTTTTTAATAAGTGGGTTTAATAAGTGGGATTCATGTTCCTCAACCAGATTCATAGAACTGAGGGTGTAGTTTCTTCTTGCCAGAATACCTTGAGGCTTTTTGCTGGAACATTGGAATAAGGTACTTCTGGGTGTGGTAGAGATGAGTGTGGCAGTTTCACGCATGTAATAATTCATGGGACACCTGTGCAGTGTGGGTTGATCAACCATAATGTGACTTTCTAATGAGTCATACCTTAAGGCATGGAAAGTCTGCATCTCTATGCCTACCTTGAATAATTTATTTCACTTATTGGTGATTATCTATTTATTATAATTCTTATAGTTTAGAAAGTCATTGAAAAGCCACAGCTGTTTTTAGAAAGAACTGTGTGTGTTTTTTGTTTCTTTTTTTTGGGGGGGGGGTAGTGACTACTAGTAAGAAAAGGGGAAGACATGAAACAGGGTCCAGAAGAGGAAGCCCATCTGGTTATCACTAATCGAGTTGGTCTAGGTCAGGATATGATGTTAGGACGTGGAAACACATGGCAGCAGAGAATCTAGTGTATTAGCCTGACAGGCAGGGGACATTCAGTGAACATGGACCTTCACAGGTTACCCTCACCCCTATTACTAGATTCTTCATAAAATCATAGACTCTAGGCTCATCAATGAATATTCACTGTTAGTCTGTCCTTAAAGTTTGATTGGTGAGGAAGCCGAAGTCCAGAGAGAAATAAACTTGCTTCATGTCTTGTTTTGAGTTGTAAGGACTAAAACTGAGGCTTTCTGGGTCTTACTCCAGTATAGTTCTGCTGTTCCATGCAGGCTCTTAGGTCATTTCTTCTGGAGGATTTACAAGAACCATTGCTCTCTGTATAAGTTGGCTTGGGCTGCCATCACAAATATTGGGTTGGCCAAAAAAGTTTGTTCAGGTTTCTCTAAGATCTTATGGAAGAACCCAAATGAACTTCAGGCCAACCCAATGTTATAGACTGGGTAGTTCAGTTCAGTTCAGTCACTCAGTCGTGTCTGACTCTTTGCGATCCCATGAATCGCAGCACGCCAGGCCTCCATGTCCATCACCAGCTCTGGGAGTTCACTCAGACTCGCGTCCATTGAGTCAGTGATGCCATCCAGCCATTTCATCCTCTGTCGTCCCCTTCTTCTCCTGCCCCCAATCCCTCCCAGCATCAAAGTCTTTTCCAATGAATCAACTCTTTGCATGAGGTGGCCAAAGTACTGGAGTTTCAGCTTTAGCATCATTCCTTCCAAAGAAATCCCAGGGTTGATCTCCTTCAGAATGGGCTGGTTGGATCGCCAAGACTGAGTAGTAGAAATGACCAAAATTTATTTTCTCCCAATTCTGGAGATTGGAAGTATAAGATCAAGATGTTGAGAGATTTAGTTCCTGGTTGGGCTCTCTTCAGGCTTCCCTGGTAGCTCAGTTGGTAAAGAATCCTCCTGCAATGTAGGAGACCCCCATTTGATTCCTGGGTCAGGAAGATCCGCTGGAGAAGGGATAGGCTACCCACTCCAGTGTTCTTGGGCTTCCCTTGTGGCTCAGCTGGTAAAGAATCCACCTGCAATGCAGGAGACCTGGGTTCAATCCCTGGGTTAGGAAGATTCCCTGGAGAAGGGAAAGGCTACTCACTCCAGTATTCTGGCCTGGAGAGTTCCATGGACTGTATTGTCCATGGGGTCACAGAGTCGGACGTGACTGAGCAACTTTCACTTCACTTCAGGGCTGTCTTCCTGGTTTGTTGATGGCCACCTTCTCACTGTCTTCATAGGGCAGAAAAAGGGCTCTAGTCTGTCTCGCTTCATAAGGCCCTAATCCTATCACAAGGGCCCACCCTCATGACCTCATCTAAATCTAATTATATCCCAAAGGCCACACCTCCTGATGTCATGCCGTTAGGGGTCAGATGTGAATATGCACAGGGAGGCACAACAATATTCAGTCCATGATACTAGCTGAACAGGAAAGAACTGACACATTCTCTGGAACATGTCTCAGGGAGTCCATGTTCTGCAGTGTCTTTGTGCTTGGGCCATGATGCTTGGGAGTGGATGCAGAATAGTGGGCTCCATTATTGTGGTTTCGTGGTTTTGGTCCTCTTTCACCAAGACATGGCATATGACAAGAAGAATCTTGATGTCCCCAAAGTGAAGTCATCTGTTGCTTAAACACTGATATTAACTAGTTAACTCATCGTGATTCAGTGATACCATGTTGTCCTTACTGAGTAGAATTAAAATGAAATCACAAACCCTCCACAGCATTAACCACCGGACCTTTATTTTTTAAAAAACTGGTCAGAGAACTGTAGCGAAAACCAGAACGTTTTTAGCAAAATCTTAAGAATATCTTATTTGGGGACTTACCTGTGGTCCAGTGGTTAAGATGCCACACTTTCACTGCAGAGGACATGGGTCCGATTCCTAGAGAGGGAACAAAGATCTCCTTGCTGTGCAGTGCAGCTTAAAAAAAAAAATACAGCTTTTTCTTTTTAGATTTCTCTGTTTTAATCACTCAGTCATGTCTGACCCTTTGCAGTCCCATGGCCTGTAGCCCACCAGGCTCCTCTGTCCATGGAATACAGTCCATGCAGTTCTCCAGGCCAGAATACTGGAGTGAGTAGCCTTTCCCTTCTCCAGGGAATCTTCCCAACCCAGGGATCGAACTCAGGTCTCCTGCATTGCAGTTGGATTCTTTACCAGCTGAGCCACAAGGGAAGCCCAAGAGTAATGAAGTAGGTGGGCTCTTTCTATAGCAGATCTTTCTGACCCAGAAATTGAATCAGGGTCTCCTGCATTGCAGGCGGATTCTTTACCAACTGAGCTGTCAGGGAAGCCCTTTAAATTTCTAGATCTAACTTATTTTATTGCAGCTCTGCTCTTCAAGTTGGGACACTGCATTATATTGAGTAACTAGTAGATTACTTGGTCATTTGTTAAATAAGCCCAGGTTTTTAAACAAGCGACCCCAAGGAAGGGGTCTAATATTGATTCTGAGCCAAGCATGTCTAGACACGTGGCTGTCTCATGTAGAATCTGCTTCCATGGATTGTTTAAGTTTTGAGAGCTTGGTAGAAATGGACATTTTTAGTTCCATTTTTAAGAAGAAATAGGCAGGGAGAGTTTGAGAGTTTTGCCCGTGACCATGTAGGTGGTGATGGGTAAAGTGAGGATTTTGACACATTGATCCAACTTCAAAAGGTATACTTTTGTCCTTCTTTGAGTTCTGGGTTATCTTTACACAACTTTTCACTGGTCCCACATCCAGGAATAGGATTGTGTGGGTAGGTCAGTTCACAATCATAATGCACTAATTCTGCCAAACATGGAGATGCCTGGGGATTTGTATTGGGATGTCTCTTGCTGGGGACAGCATTTGTTGGGAAAGAGATCTTTTGTAATGAACTTAAAAGCTCCCTTCTGCTAGTTCTTTGAGAGTTATAGGCAACACTTCTCTAATAATTTAATAATTACCCAGTTTTGTTATGGGCCTCTGATTACTGATCATTTTGATCAGTAATTTCTTCCATTTTTCCCCATGAATGATGTACTCTATCCTAATAATTCATACTCACTTTTGAGGGGAAGTATCAGGTGTAGACTGGAGGAGGGCATGGCCACCCACTCCAGTATGCTTGCCCAGANTTTCTTTGGTTCCAGTGTCTTAATATCATTGAGAAAAATGTTTTCTGTTCAAACTCAGAGTCTTTTATACTTCAGTATATAATGGTTCCTGATAGCAAAGTGAAGTGAGTTACATACACATGATAAGATAATTTCCAAGAGTATTTCGGTATTAACATTTTCAAATGTCTTCAGTTGTGGGTTCTTGTTATGGTGGCCATCTTCATAGAGCAGCTCTTTTACTCATAAAGTATCTCAACTCTTTTAGAAAATGTATCCCGAGAGCCTAACAAATTGGGCAGCACTTTAACACTCGGTAGGTTGTACCCACACAAGATATAAGCTGAGGAGGATGACGCATATCCAGCCAGCCCATGCACTGCTTACCAAGCACTATGTTCTGGTGCAGAACACACCCCAGAAGACCACTGTCTACCAGTCCCTGCACAGGGGCTGACGGGATATGGTCAGCCATGCTTGGACATGCATTGTTGAATCTCACCACAGTCCTTTGTAGTTGAGATTACCATCCCTTTGTCTGAGAACTATTCTGGAGATGCTGAATGGTCTGAATGGTCCCTGATAAGATGTTTTCTTATTAAGGAGACTTGAGGTTTAGGTCTAGGTGTCATGATTCCACACCAGTGTTCCTTTCTTTTCCCCATGGCTGAATCTTTCCTGGGGAAGATCCACTGGCCTGGTGCAGCAAACGTTCTTGAAATGAGGATATTATAGGTGCTAGTCATTTTAGGGTGTGTATACTGAATCTCTTGAAACCATACTCCAATATTTATTACACTCTCTTCAAGTGATTGTTCATCTCTGAAGCAATTCCATTGGTGAGTTTTTAATANTTCTTTTCCCCATGGCTGAATCTTTCCTGGGGAAGATCCACTGGCCTGGTACAGCAAACGTTCTTGAAATGAGGATATTATAGGTGCTAGTCATTTTAGGGTGTGTATACTGAATCTCTTGAAACCATACTCCAATATTTATTACACTCTCTTCAAGTGATTGTTCATCTCTGAAGCAATTCCATTGGTGAGTTTTTAATAGACAAAAGTTATAAGCCATTAAATTTAAATCTTAATCCTCATATATTTATCAGCTCAGTTCAGTCACTCAGTCATGTCTGACTCTTTGCAACCCCATGAATTGCAGCATACCAGGCCTCCTTGTCCATCACCAACTCCCAGAGTTCACTCAAACTCACATCCATCGATTCGGTGATGCCATCCAGCCATCTCATCCTCTGTCATCCCCTTTTCCTCCAGGGAGATCTAAAACCAGCTGTCATCACAGCTTTATTTTCCCGAGTGGCAGGAAAGTGTTACGATATTTTAAAAGTGAGGGTTTGCAGGTAAGTGCTGCAGATAAGCCTACAGATAAGCGTTCCCAAATCAGGTCAACATTTAGAAGAGCTCATGATTTTGCAGTCTTAATTCTTAACAATGTTTAACAAAGGCTTTTACACCATTGCTTGTAATAACTTTTTTGCTGTAAAAGTAGTACCATGAATATTCATGGAGTAATTGTGATGCTTTCTAAATAGTCTCACCTTCTGATGTATGGTGCTAGTCCAGATATGCAGATAGTAATGGTTGATGAGTTATTTTCATGCAGCCAGTCTTCTAAGAATCATGGTGATTAGGGCTGGGAGGGATTCTACTTGTTTTCCTCTTTTTCTGTCTAGTGCGTAGGTCCTTTAGGAGTAAGGTCAGACTGGTATGAGCATCCCTGGCGATGTTGATTTGAGGGACGCAGTAAAGCATAGAAGCTGGATAGGAGTATATCTGCCCAGACACTGTCCTGTTAGAGACAGGAGAGCAACACAAATACTTGGGGTTGGCTCTAATATTTCCTTTGTCAGTGATGCAACCTATCAGTGTATATTGAATGTGGAATCCTAGATCTGACAGACACCCTAAGAGACATCTGCTGCTTACCTTGGGCATTCCTGCAAGATGATTCTTCAGCCTTCAGCATCAGTGAAGATGTTGACCTCTTCCATTGTTGAGAATCATTCACTGTTGAAAAGGTCTCCTGCTTAATGAGTAGAATCCTCTTTTCTTGTGGTTTGGAGCCTGTAGTGCTGTTAATACCTTCACCATGCAGATAACTTCAAGCAACAAGTTTGTTGAACATGTCTGAACTCTGCTGTCTGTCTTATTATCTCTATTTTCTTCAGCTGATAGTCACTGAACCCGGTAGCCTGAACCTTTATTGTTCTGTTTGGACTACTCTAGGTGGGCCATGCATTTGCTGAATCCTAGCATGGACGTGTGGGGTCCAGGAGTCCCCTAATGTGCAGCCCGGAGTTGTGTGAACTTTTTGAGCTTTATCACATTGCTCGATGGACAGCATAGGTTTTCCTTTCTGGCTTGAACTAACTAAATATTGGGTTATACAGTTAGCACATTTCTCCTGGATTTCTAATAAGATATGTCTTGAAATGAGAGACAAGCTTTCTCTGAAAATGTGGTGAGTGATTCACACCAGAGAAATTCCATTTGTGTTTTTAACTTGTAAAAAATCACTTTAATCTTGGAATAAAAATGTAGCTCAGTAGCATCAGCCTATGTCCATGTGATTATGTCTTACTGAGAAGTAGACTCCTCCAGGCTGACAGAAGGACATCGAGATTCTAATGTCTTTTTCAATGTCATTGTCTCCTGTGTGGACTTTTGGTATGGAGGGGAGATCCTTCCTCTGCCTTATTTTGTTCTAGATGCTTCCAGCATCCAGATCATATCAGGTGCTGAGGAACTTCTTGTATGAGAGAAAGTCCTGCATCTGGCTGCAAAGATCTCAGGTGGAGTTTCTTGCTGTACTTTGAAATTTCTGCATAGGTAATTAACTAAAGGGGCGCCCATAAAACCTCATGCCTTGTTGCAAACCTGACTTTATCTTTGGCAGTCTGTCCTCATACTGTGCAGACCCAGTTTTGAGAGGAACACACAGCGTTGTGATACCACCTACCCTGCCATTTATTTAATCGCCTTGGATGGCTTGTGCTGCTCTTGGCTGTGGACCCGCAAAAACAAAGCCGTAGGATAAAGCAGCCTGAATCCTGTAATGAAAACCTTGTACCTTTTTTTTTGAGGCCCAGTCGGGAGAAATGATTTATTTTTGCCCTCCCAAATCAAACATTCTAGGAATCCGAGGTGAAAATTGGATTTTAACTGCTACCAGCATTTGGAACATATAAAATCAGCAAGTGTTGAGAGTTGTGCTTGATGAAGAGAAGAACCTAGAGGGGCTGGGATGAGAATGGTCTACATGTGATGTGCACTGGTGTCTGACACAAATCTGACTGATCATACTGGAAGTAAACCACAAGCATGCTTTGGCAGCTGATTGCAACCGTGGAGACCTCTGTGTTGTTTACATATCATTTTGTTTCCAATCTTAACGCCTGGAGCGTTGTTCCGTCTTCCTTCTTCCTTGCTTCATATTTCAGGTTTAAGCCTTCTGTTATTAAGCTGAAGGAGTCTGGGAACTACCTGAATGCAGCCAGTATCTGTTGTTCCCACCCGAGGTTCTCCATTTGTACATGTGTTCACTCTCTTCCCTCAATGCCCCCCCTCCTCTCCTCCTGCTCATCATACACTATTTTTGGAGAGAATACGACATCCTGTTGAAATCTTGAAAACCCACAAAAACCTAAGGACTTCAAAGCTATGATGTAACTCCAACTTCATTAGCTGAGCTCTGCCTTCTCTGGTTTTGTTTTACAAGTCGGACATGTAGTCAGAGCCTTGTTGGGAATGCTGCATGGGTGGACCTGGAGGGAAGGCAGTGTGGTCCCTGGAGGCCTGCCAGACAACTGGTATCCACTATCAGCTGCCCTTCTGCGAGTCACCACCTGTCCCAACTTTCTGCCTCTGAGTTCTGCTCACCAACCTGGGCTGCTGCTGCTAAGTCGCTTCAGTCGTGTCCGACTCTGTGCGACCCCATAGACAGCAACCCACTAGGCTCCCCCATCCCTGGGCCTCTCCAGGCAAGAACACAGGAGTGGGTTGCCATTTCCTTCTCCAATGCAAGAAAACAAAAAGTGAAAGTGAACTAGCTCAGTTGTGTCCAACTCTTAGCGATCCCATGGACTGCAGCCTACCAGGCTCCTCCGTCCATGGGATTTTTCAGGCAAGAGTACTGGAGTGGGACTGTGTGGAAAGTGTCATGGAGTAAAGGGGATGGTTGGAGGAACTCGCTGAAATTGAGGAGACAGGAGGTTTCATGGTGAGGGTTCTCTGGGCCTGTTAAGGGTAAGGAGTCCTTGAGTGTGCCTGAAGGATGGATGGAGAGTTGTGGGAGGGGACAGAGAGTTGTGGGAGGGGACAGAGAGAAATTGTCCGAGGTGAGAACTAGAAGGTCGCACTTATCATGTCGGGGAGGTTGCAGTCTTCATACAGGGGAGAGTTGCTGAAGGTTTTCATTCAGAGTAATGTGATCAGATTTGTCTTGTGAAAGTGAAAGTCGCTCAGTCGTGTCTGACTCTTTGCGGCCCCGTGGACGATCCCATGACCTATACAGTCCTTGGACTTCTTCAGGCCACAATACTGGGGTGGGTAGCTTTTCCATTCTCCAGAGGATCTTCCCAACCCAGGGATCGAACCCAGGTCTCCCACCTTGCAGGTGAATTCTTTACCAGCTGAGCCATAAGGGGAGCCGAGGTGGCTCCGAAAGCCCTTTGGAGAATCTTGTAGAGGCAAGGCAGAGGAAGGCAGAGAATGGCCCCTTAGATCTGGGCCCTGCCTGCACATTGGGAATAAGGAGCCAGGCGGCCCTTCCTGCACCACTGGCCTCAAAATCGGTACGCAGAGCAGAGTCTGCCATTCTAAAGTCTTGTCAGTGCCACCAAGCAGGTCTAACTTCAGGATTCTGCCCCTTGGCCTCTTCTGACCTTGGCTGACTGGAACATGAGATGGATCCCTGCGTTTGTCATCTCCGTGGTGCTCAGGTGACCCCGAACTCGGGCTCCTCTGCCTGCTGGCCTGATTTAAATCTCCCAGAACCTTCCCAGCATGACTGACTTCCCTGGGTCAGGCTGCACAGATGTCTGGAGTGTTTGTCTCACCGAGGGCTGGTCTGGCTCAGCCCGTGGTCATACCCTGTCCCTGACCAGGCCTTAGTGTTACAGGAGGACCCACGGCCTCTTGTAGGTGGGATCTGTGCTGTATTCTCAAGGTCTTCGTGCACGCCTCACCCTTATAGCCCTTTCCCTGAGTGTCCACTGCAGACATCTCAGTAGACAGTTAAAATTCAAATGTAAAAAGTTCAAAGTATCTTTTAAGTTTCTTCTTACTAAGGGAAAAAAAAAATGTAAAAAAAGGCACTGGAAGGTTAAGTTTTATAAAGTGCTCTGAACAGTGACAGGGTGTATGAAGACTCTAAAAATGCCAAGGAGCTCTGGGAATTACGCTTGTTTGCTTGAGTGTCCTACTGATTGTGTACTGATGTTTCATTCTGAGGTTTTAGAGCCTCCACTCTCAACACCGCCCCCCCCCCACCAACCCGGGATTTGTGTCAACAACAAGGGAACTGTTTTATAATGTGGCTGTGAAGCACACCAGTGCTCTGGAGCTGGGCGTCCTGCATTCAATTAACCTTCCTATTTCACACCTCATCATTGCAGTGTGGCAAAGCTCTCCCTGGCCTTTCAAAGCAGGAGGACTGCTGTGGAACTGTGGGCACCTCCTGGGGCTTTCACAAATGCCAGAAATGCCCCAAGAAGCCATGTAAGTGACATTTCATCATTCTTTTGCAGGTTAATGTAGTATGTCTGTTTTCTTATGATGACTGTTTTAATGGTGAGGCATTAGACTTCAAAGAAATTGCATTGAATTGTAGAACGTAGTACAATAATTTACATTTCCAGAAACCTTGCAAGTCTGAGAAAGCTTTCATATTGATTTCTGTTTTTTAATAAACATAGTTATCAGTTGCCTTTTGTTTAGCTGGATTGCTTTAAAGAAAAAATCTTTTAAAAGGGGATGTGCTATATGTAGGCTCTGTTTTCTAAGAGGAAAGAAAAATAGATCTCTTAAAATGATAATGAAGTGATAATTAAATGCTGCTATAAAAAATCAGCAGTTGTTAAGTTACATTCCTTAAATGTATATTAATATCCACAACTTCTCTTGTAGTTTTCATTACGCTATAGGTTTTCAAATTTCACTGAAAAGAAAAGCTAAAATAAATGAATGATTGCTGATTTGTGAAAGAGAAGCTTAGTCAGAAGGACACAGTGGTTCCTCTCTTTTCCTCTGAGTCTCTGCTGTTAAGCTATCACATTTTTCAAGACATAAATCTCTACTGACATCTACATGCATTGATTAGTCTATAAAATTTGCTTTCCAGAACCTGTTGATGTGAATAAATCCAGATTTACATCTTTCTGTTACTTTCTCCCCAGTTTTTGAATATAGTGTCCACTCTGGATAATTGATTCCTAGTACTTTTTAAGAAAGACAGAGGTAGCTGGGTTTAAGTGGAGCTTTACCTCTTCTTATTTGTCATGTTTTTGCCAAGAAAGCAAGTGATATTTTTCTATGTTGTCATCTTTTTTTTAATAGTGTATGCTGCAAGGAGTTTCTCATTTACTTCCATTGGATAATTTTTATTTATCCTTTGTTAAACATCTGTTGATTTGAATGGTATTCTCAACTGCCTTTTAAAACCTGCTCAGTCTAGAAACTGCCCCTAAGAATCTCCTTTGGTCTGTCTTATATGCTATTCTTCCATCATCATAAATGATTCCTATCTCTCAAACTTGTCCTCTAAATCTTTTGATATTTAAGGTTAATTTAATTTTACTTTTTCCCTTGATAATTGCTCCTTATCTTCCTTTAGAAGAATAATTTTTGGAAACACCTACTGAAGTTTCTGATATTTAATGAATTATTCATATAGGGGGAAAAATAATGGAGAAGGAAATGGCAACCCACCCCAGTACTCTTGCCTGGAGAATCCCAGGGATGGAGCTGCCTGGTGGGCTGCTATCTATGGGGTCTCACAGAGTCAGACACGACTGATGCGACTTAGCAGCAGCAGCAGCAGCAGGGGAAAAAACCCCACATAAATAAGAACATTCAGTATTGAGACATTGTCCCCGGAAATTTTCTCTGGGTTTCAGTAATGATTAGCAACACAGTTTCCAGCAGTGGGTTGAGTGTGATGGTCCCACCTCACTGAAAGGTCTAGCTACATAAAATTATCCTGACAAGCTGACCAAAGGGATATCTAGGGGACGTTTTGTATGATTTCGAAACTATGGTGTTTAGGGTTAGGTAGACTTCAGTTTGACTCCCACCTCTGTCATTTGCTGTGAAGTCTTACGGACCATGAAACAAACCTATATCTAAAATGTTGAAGAAGCATTGCCTTTCAAAAAATGTCTCCCCATTATTTGGGGGGTAAGTTTAGAACAGTGTGAAGGTGAGTATGTTTCCCACTGCTGAGTCTAAGGACTGAGGAAAGAGAAGTCCAATTCTTATAGCTTGGTTTTGAGGCTGTTTATGTTCTCTAGTACTTTTTTCATTTTATCTCTTATTTTTCTTTTCCATTTTTTCCCTTCTCTGTGTATCATTTGCTTATTTAGCGTCTCTTTCCTCTTATTTCCAAAGCCCAAAGTTGCAAGACAGGGACAAAAGTGGAGAGTAAAGGGAATCACGGTGTTGTGTCATTTTCTGTCTAGAACTGTATCATCTGGGGATAAATTCAACACTTTATATGGTTTTGTTAGCTCTATATTTTATGTTGATAATTTAAGTAGAAAGTAAAAGTACAAAATTGCTATCACTTTTAACTAATGAAAATAAAGTCTGTATGGGTTGATCTAGTGTATAAATTGAAGAGCAACATGGATTATGAGTGAAGTAAGCTATTGACATCTTGACTTTTACTCCATTTGTGCCATCCTACCATGTAGCCCACTCCAAGAAACACATTCAGAGTCATATTCTTCCTGTGTCATTTAAAAAACTTTCTTTGTTTATTTTAAAATCATACTCATTTTGGAAGAGAGCAGACTTTTCTTGGCTTTAGAAGCTAGGGTTTTGTGCTCCATGCTTTTTTTTTTTTTTTCCCCCACTCAGAGTAGTTTTCAAGTGGCTCTTATTTAATGTTTTGAAGTTTTTGTCTAGCCACATACAGAAAGACCTTTCATTGTTGATCAGTTCTTACTGTGAAAACTTAATTTTAAGTCTGCAAATGATTTCATTAAAGAGTCTGTGATCTATTAAAAATTTACTTGGTATGAACAAGTTGCTTGTCCTTTAAACATTTTTCAGAGAAAATCAGCATTGAATTCTAAGTAGAGGAAGACTTTAAGATCATCTAGTCTGGCTTTCTGCCTTGAGATAGATGACTTAATTTTTAAATGAGATATTAATCTCTCTTTTGCTTTTGAACAATTCACTGACAGAGATCTCACAGTTTCTGTAGGTAACGTGTTACAGGGTGGCCTTGTTACATGGGACAAGACTGGACATGTGGCCAAGGGGCTGAATGGGTGACTCCCCACATACCAGTTTTTTCCTTTTAACCCACTGTTTCCAGATTCCTCACCTTAACCGTTTTCTAGCAGAGGAAATAAGGCAAAGAAAGGAAGTAATAGAGGAGAGTAATGTGAGTAGTAAATACTTACATGCTATTCCTTAGTGGTGAGAATAAAGAGCATGTGTTAGGGGCAAAATAATTTCATTTTTCAAAGGAAAATTTCCATTTTACTTGGAACTTTTTTGTTTCACTGCTTGTTTAGGTCTTCTGAGTTGTTTAACCATTCAGCCTATTTTCACGACAGTCCATTATTATCTTAATAAAAGAATACCTTATTTCAGGAAACAGTGATATCTGTGCATACTTTTGTCAGGCCCGACGGTAGGCGTTTTGTATAAAGTATCTCTATACTCCGCAACAGCCCTGACTTACTCAGCAGTTGGGAATACTCCCATTGTACAGAATTCCATTTGGAACCCAGAAAGCTTGTCTTCCAAGGTGGCAGAGCTGTCAGTAGGCAGAGCCAAGATTTGAACCTAGGTCAAACTGGTTCTGGCACTTAAGCCAAGAAGTCTCTCAGGTATCACAGTAGGATGTCAAAATTTCAGTGGCTAGAGTTTTGTTGGTAAATTGGTGGTTTCAACATTTGACTGGTTGAGTTTTCTGAGTGCTGAATCAGACAATGTATCAGAGCAGCTCTTTACATCTCCTAGCTTCCTTTAACACCTGTTCTTCTCAGCTTCATGGTAGAGAGAATCAGCTTAAACTAGAATATGAGAGCCTATAATTAAAGTGAGCATATAGTTTATTATCTAAACTGAGGAACTTTTCAGAGTGAAGTGGAATGCTGTTAATGAACCTTGATGGAGCAACAGGTATCATCAAGGACTATCCTAGGCAGACCAGGATGTCTAATCATCCTCTCTGAATTTATAAGAAAATTCAACTGCCAGTAATTAATCATTGGGGAGGAATTGAATTTTTTGCTAAGAGTCACTAATTAGAAGAAAATATAGAACAGTTTTATGGTTTTTAAATGAACATAAAGATTGATAACTAATTGAGATTTATGTCTGTTGCAAAACATGAGATATACTGAAAAACAAAGGAAAATGGATATACATTGGGTTGATATCTTAGAAGTAAGATCACTGATGCTTTATATCACTTTGCTTATCACATACAGTAGTTTAGGGTTGTAAGAATTTAAGCATGTAACAGAATTGTTTCTTTTTTACAGCTTATCATGGATATAATCAAATGATGGAATGTCTACAAGGTTATAAACGGGTTAACAACACCTTTTGTCAAGGTAAGATCAACTGTGAATTCACTGGTGTATGAGCTCAACAGTTGTTTTGCTTTTAAAAACTTGAGTTGTTTTGCCATGTTTTGCTCTTTAACCCAGCTTGTGAAGGTCACACAGAGAACCACCTCTTGCTCACTCCATTTAGGAAAAAGAAGTTTAGTGTATGGTTGCTAGAATTACATCACTAGCATTTAAACTATGGAACTTCCCCCCCCTCCCCGCCCCCTATCTATTTGTGTTGAAATCCATGGCAGATTGGATTACATTATGGAGTGCACTATCCGCATGTGGGTGTGTGCACACGTGAGCACATGCATGTTCCTAGAAATATTACTTCTTTACTGACATGTGATTGGGCCACAGAGTTCCCTTTCTTCTCTCATCAGACTGTTTCTGGCTACTCAAACTATTCAAGTATCAAATATCAGAGCAAACACATTTTTTTTTTAAATTTTTAATTGAAGGATAATTGCTCTTGTTCAATCTATATAGAAACATATAAGCAGTGGGACCTTCAAAAGTCCTTTAGTTCAGTGTCTGTGCTTTACAAGTGAGGACATTCAAGTCCAGACTGGTTAAGTGACTTTTCTGTGGCCTGATAGATCTGAGGTTATAATTCAGGTTTACCAGTGCCTAGCTTATAGTACCCGTATATGATAGCAAATTTCCTTTCATTTACTTTGGGAGATGTGCAATCAGTGCTCCTAATTTCCCAGAACATGTCTAGGATGAAGGTGGTGGTAGTAACTTGGAAATATGTATACTTTGCAATAAACAGAGAAAGAGCTTTCAAGAGTCTTATTGAACCAAAATCCATATCAAAACACAGCACATGTCCTCTGACTTGTGGTCTGAGACTGTCTATCCTTGACTGGTATGTGTTTATAGGGACAGAGCAGATTAATGTAGTGTTAACAATATATAGGCCAATCCTTGTCAAAATGGTTCAAGTCAAAGGAATATCTTAATTATCTGAGAATTTTCTCAAGTGAATTGTCTCTTCAATATTGCATCTGTATAACTTTTATGATTTAAAGAGCTTTTGCTGACTTCGAAAGAATCTTCTTTTGAAATGCACTTAGATATACCATGTCTTTAAAACGTTTTCCTTCAAATATTTTAAGCCCTCATTGTCGATCAAAGAATGTTGGCAAAGGAGAGAGTGCTCAAGATGCTTTCTGAGAAACATCTGCAAACTTGTAGTACTGCTAGGGATGTGGGAGTGGTGGATTAATCAACATTATGTAAGAATCAGTAGAATTTCAGATATCATTAGAAGTTCATACTGTATGGATAGAAGGTTGAATTAAATGGGTGGAAGAAAGAATAGATGGCTAAATGTATACTCTACCATATAAACCAAGTTGTTTGACTGAAGAGAAATATAAACCAAGTTGACTGAAGAGAAATATAGTGACTACCTTAGAAATATGCCTTTAAACGTTTAATCAACTGTCCTACAAGACTTATAAATTACTTCAAAAGCTAAAGTCAATAGCCTGGAGTTATAAGGTGGCATATTTATAACAACTACATGCAAACCTTTTCTGTGGATTAGAATTCCCCATCATTGTAATGGAATGCTTTTGGAAGTACTGAGTTTCAGGCACTTAGGAGTGATCCAACAGACCCCTAATAGCTGATGGCCCAGGACGCTACAGCGGGGACTTTCCTGTGCAGTACGTAATGTTAAATGGCTTTATTCTAGTGCTCTGATAGCAGTATTATTCTGTCACCTGGGATAGAGGTTGTGCATGAGAAGAAAGAAATGACTGGTCTGGCACACAAATTTTAGACCCTAGACATGTAGTTTCCTGAAGTGTTCCTTTGATGAGGTATATCTGGTCACTCCATTAAGCTGTAGAAAGAGGATCCATATTTATACCTCACCATTCTAAGTCTGCATGACTACTCGTTAGAAACTCCAGAAATGTCAGATGCTCCTAATTTCTCTGAATGTCACATGATAAAGAGTATACTCATTTTCTTGGGGTGGTCTAGGATTTGGACATTATTAATCCCAATTACGGAGAAGGCAATGGCATCCCACTCCAGTACTCTTGCCTGGAAAATCCAACGGACAGAGAAGCCTGGTAGGCTGCAGTCCAAGGGATCGCGAAGAATCAGATACGACTGAGTGACTTCACTTTCACTTTTCTGCGTTGGAGAAGGAAATGGCAACCCACTCCAATGTTCTTACCTGGAGAATCCCAGGGATGGGGTCGCACAGAGTCGGACACGACTGAAGCGACTTGGCAGCAGCAATCCCAATTAGGAACTGAAAGAGAGTCCCCAAGATCACAGAGATAATGAGGAGGCCCAGCCAGGATTAAATTCCCAAGCCATCTCTGTTTCTGTGTGCAGCATGGCCTCTTTTACCAAATTTGTATATATCTGTCATCATCGTGAAGTCGCTCAGTCGTGTCTGACTCTTTGCAACCCCATGGACTTTAGCCTACCAGGCTCCTCCCTCCATGGGATTCTCCAGGCAAGAGTACTGGAGAGGGTTGCCATATATCTGTAAAGTATCACTAATGTAAATATGATATACTGTTTTGAGAACTAATAGAAGTCAACAAAATTAATATTTGATTTAATAAGAAAGGATAGTTATCTAATATGTTCCTTCTACTGGCTAGTTCAAGGTTCTAACAGTTCATATTCATAAAAATGCCACTATAGAAGTGGAAGTGAAAATTTGCAAGTTATCATTTGTCATCTCATTTAGCAAAATAAAGTGGAGAAGCCTTCAAGTAATTCCCTGAGGATTTTAATCTTCTCCTTTTCTGGTTTGGTTGGTATGGAGTGACCTTTAACAAGTTTTGTTCATACTGAGCATATCAAATGGTTCCCCCTCAGTCACACTGATGTTCAGTAATGCCAAATCCTGGCTTATGTTTGTCTTAGGAGAATATTTGCAAAACAGTGTTGTACTTTTTGGCATGAATTCTGGAGTGAAATATCACAGAAAATTCTATTTCATGGTGCCTCAAGAAGGCACTGCTAAATTACACTACAGAGTAGATTGACTCATAACATCATGTGATTTCATTCATCATAATCTATTACATTACTTTTGAGTGAAGGGCTTAATTTCATTCCCTTTGTAATATTATTGGCCACTAAACTTAGGTAGAACTTTCTCACATTACATATGTACACTTGGATTTTCCAAGAGCCTTGAAGCTCTTTATTTTGAAGTTTTTCAAAAGAAGCCTGTTAACCATCTAATTACTTGTGCGTTCCACATTGTTCTTAGAGTTTAATGTCTTCTCAGTTTACAAAGCACATTTAAAATTAAAGTGATTAATAACTAAAATTGCATTATTTCCTTCACCTAAGTGAATTAATGCCTGAAACAACTTTTCATAAAGTGTACTCTGTAACAAAGAGCCAACTGTGCACAAGTTAATTTGAGGAGCTTTCAAATAATTGCCCTAAAAGTTGGGTTTTCCCCTCCTTTCTAGTGGTGCTGCAATTATGTTTTCAAAGGAATGATTTATTGCATATACACACATGGAGCTCTAAAACCTGCCCTCACTACCCTCAACATTTATGGAATTGTTATAATTTGCTTCATTTATAAAAACAAATAATTCACTTAAATTTTCTGGTGGATATCTAGAGCAGCATTTGTCATTTCATTATTATGCTGAAGGTTCGATGTAGAATTAGAATTAAATGAAGAAATAAATCATGGCAGTGATCATAGGAACTCCTGTTTCATGGTCTTCCTTGGTGGCTCTCATGGTAAAGAATCTGCCTGCAATACAGGAGATCCAGGTTCAATCCCTGGGTCGGGAAGATCCCTGGAGAAGGAAATGGCTACCCACTCCAGTATTCTTGCCTGGAGAATTCCATGGACAAAGGAGCCTGGTGGGCTCTAGTCCACGGGGTTACAAAGAGTTGGACATGACTGAACACTTGACTATCACTTTGCCATGAAATAAATTTGTTCTTAAAAATTAGGTATAAATCTCACTTCTAGAATTGGGTTCTGAAATTACTTGGGGACCAGTCTGTTCAATGAAATCTTTTATTTAAAGCAAATATCTCTTTTAATATGCTAAAATCACCTGCCTCTTTCATTAGTTTATAGTTCTGAAAACAGCCTACTGTTTTCTACATTTTTAGCACGTGCTGAGGTGCTATGGGCAATGCCAAAATACATAGCTAGACAGTGTCTGTGCTTTTAGAATCCAGAGTATGAATATTTCTTTGTCATGAATCTTGAAATCTTTAAAAAATATCCCATAGCCCATAAACATGAGTTGGCAGGGCACTCCTGAACTACAGACTGAGGATATGTGATGAATGATGAATAAGACATCAATCTTGCCCTTTGGATTTAGTGTAATTAAATCAGTTTGAATCAGCAGGATGTAATTTGCTTTGTTCAGTCATCCAACTAGCTGAATTTCAGCTCACTCCAGATGAGCCCGTTAAAGCAAATATAAAAGAGCTGTCCACATAACTTTATTTTGGCTTGATTTTATTACACTGGTTGTTCTGCTCTAATAAAATAAAATTACAAAACAGATACACTGAGACACAATACTACTCCACTAAAACTTTCACTGCAGGACTTCTTTTTGCTAGAAAGTGCCCCGAGGTGCATCTGAAATTGAATTGTATTCGGACCATAGAAAAGGTGATGCACTTCCCTCCTCCCCCCACCGGGGGCATACCTCTGTCGTTATATGAAACTGACCCATCTTGATTCATAGTCCATATAAGGAAGGTGTACGTAGAACTTCTTGGTTATAACGAAGTTGTCTGGACTGTGGCTGACATGTCAGGCCTCTTAAGTGAACATAAAAAAATTGCTGTGACTACTGCACTATGGTGAATATGTAGAGGAAGACTGGTCTTTGAGTGCTTTGAGGAGGCTAGAAAGTACAGGAAAGACCCTCAAGTAAACTGGCTTGGCTGGAGAAAAGAACTGGCCTGTGGTATACTGCTGGATTAAAACAGACAGGTAGGGTGAGATACAGTGATACTTAATTTTAAGACCAGTTTCTTATTTTTCTTATGATTAATTGCATGCATCATTTGTAATATAATGGACTTGTGGTGTTGGATTTACACTTCTTTTAATGTAGAGATGTCCAAAGGCCATTACCACAACAGCTTGCATATTTAAAAGAAATGGATTTGTGATAACTTTCTTAGAAAAGAGATTATCATTTTAGAACTATTTTCAAAGGTATAGTTAATGGAAACAACTTTTTTCGTATGATTAATAGTTAAATGAGTTTACTGAGATGGTATCAGGTTTATTTCACTCAGCGTTGTTTCTTGTATCCTTGCTTTCTGGGTTCATGTTTTCTTTTGTGATCGGATTGTCAGATAAAATGTAGGACGCCCAGTTAACTTTGAATGCCAGGTAAACAGCAAATAATTTGGGATATATATTTTTAAAGTATTAGTTTATATGAAATTCAAGCTTAACTCGGTGTCCTATATTTTTATTTGCTAATTTATATTTTGAGATCACAGCCTTTAACAGTTCAAGTGAGGATCACTAAGAAGTATATACTTTACATGTCTGAGAATATCTTTATTTTGAACTCATTCTGTAATGAGAGTAATCAGGATAACAGATATTTTCCAGCAGTACTTTTGACCTACAGGATACCACTGTATTTCTGACTTCCTTTTGATACTGTTTTCCTTAGTAGAGAATGGTTCTGTCTTTGGAGATCATCTCTTAATTCTTTATGTTCTGTAGTCTTACCATGATGTGTCTATATGTGGATTTATCTTGATTTTACTCAGTAGGCAGAGTGTGCTGTGCATCTGAAGACTCCAGTCTTTCCTCATATTTGAAAAATGATCAGATGTTACCTCTTCAGATTTTGCTTCTCCACCCTGCTCTCCACCTGTAACTCCTTTTAGACAGGTGTTGGAGACTCTGTCTTCAGTGCCTCTCATAGCACGTCCTTTGTCCTTTTAGCCTCTTGTCTCTTGCTGCTTTATGCATGAACACCTTAGTTCTGTCTTCAGCTTTCTAATCGCTGCCTTATTACACCTATCCGGATTCTACCCTATCTGTTACACTTTTCATTATAAGATTATGTTTCATTTTTGAAATCTCATTGTTTGTCATAGCTTATCTATTCTTATTTCATTTTTAAAAATGTATTTATTCAACATTTTAAGCATGCTGAGAAGTTTAGCTGGATTTCAGCTGCTGAGGAAGGAGTGTTTTCCTAGATACATTTAATTTGTTACCCTCAGTTGATAATATCCTGGCTTCCCTNTCTATTCTTATTTCATTTTTAAAAATGTATTTATTCAACATTTTAAGCATGCTGAGAAGTTTAGCTGGATTTCAGCTGCTGAGGAAGGAGTGTTTTCCTAGATACATTTAATTTGTTACCCTCAGTTGATAATATCCTGGCTTCCCTTGCTGCCTTCTAGACAATCGACCCAGAGTTTCAGGGGCTGCCCTGTATCATGTATTAATATTTCAGTAATTGTTATGTATTTAGAAATAGGGGTGAGTGCCAAAGCATGAACTTACTGTGCTACTTTAAAAAAATAAATAAAGTGTCCATATCAGGACTGAGGTTTTTTATTTTTTTATTTAAAGAAATCAATATCAGAATGTGGTTTCTAACATATATATAATAAATTGTTTTTCTTTGTGAGTATAGAAAAGCTTTTCAGAGGACTTCAAATTATATAATTAACAGTTATCCTCAGCCTTTTTTTATCTGTTGTAATTATGCAGCCCATCAACACAAGTTTATTCACCATCTGGCATTCATACATTCCTTTGTTTTATGGATATTTAATGACAATTTAAGTGGGAGCACTCTGAGAAATATATTAACACTCAGTTCATACCCTTAAAAAAATCACTGTTCTCACAAATAATTAAAAGGCATCACGTCAGTCTATAACATCAAGGCAGCATGTAGTAAGCACTGTAAGAAATGAACCAGATACTATGCAATGTCAGAGGAAATTTCCCATTGAGTTGGAAAATCAAAGATGGCATTTACACCAGTGGGGATGGGTGAGACTTGTCAAGGTATTTGGGGGTGGAGGCAGGCTAAATTCAAAATTGGTTTGGTACAGTGCCTCAGGCTAGTGAGCGTCAGCTTCTTTCAAGGTTTTTATTTTAAATACATGGGAAGCTGATATATTTTGTGAATTTACTTTTAACTTTTTTGATTCCCTCATTGATGTTTTTGGTTTCCTTCAAAGAGTTTGGATTGTGACCAAATTTTCATGGATGTCTTCAGAAACATAAATGTTTCTGAAAAGTTAAATGTCTTCAGCTAAGTACAGTTGCCCTTCAGATCTGTGGGTCCTGCATGGAGATATGGGGGGCTGACTGTCTTATGCCCTTTGATGTCAGGGACTTGGGCATCTGCAGATTTGGGGATCTGCATGAAGAGAAGGGGTCCTGCAGCCAATCCCCCAGGGATACTGGGGACAACAGTGATGATTGCTCTGGATTCTTCCTCCCCTTTCCCCACTTGGTCATCTTCCTCATCTTCCTTCCCTCTCTCCCCCACTCCCTCTTTCAAGGCCCACTGAACTTGTTCTGGGCCTTATTGCAGTGATGGTGTCAAGGAACAAAGTAGACAGTGAAGAACTGTAGACATAATTATGCTCTGAAACATCTACTACTAAAAGTGTGCTAAGTTCACTGGCACTCCAACCCAGCTTAACCTTTTTATAAAAAAAAAATAATAATAAACCTTTATATTGGAGTGTAGCTGATTAACAATGTTGTGATGGTTTGAGGTGGATAACAACGCAATTCAGCCATACATGTACATGTAACCATTCTCCCCTAAACTCCCCTCCCATCCAGTCTACCACATGACATTGAGCAGAGATCCCAGTGCTGCATAGTACATCCTTGTTGCCAGCTTAACCCTTAACCCAAGTTCTTCCTCTGGTAATCCCAGGTCCTCACCCAACTTTTCCCCAGACTTTCTCCAGAGGTTAACTAGTTGAGCCACCTGCTGCTCTAATGACTGTTGATTTTATTTATGTGATGCTTTTCTCCTTATGGTAAAACTTGCATAAAAAAATGTGGTAACTTTCTGTTCACTGAAAGTGAAAGTGAAGTTTTTCAGTTGTGTCTGACTCTGTGTGACCCCATGGACTGTAGCCCATCAGGCTCACAATAATCAATTTCCTTTTTGGTTATTATTGCCTACACATTTTTTCCCTCTATTTATGGATTTTGCTAGTGTTTATTGAATGCCTGTTTAGTAGAGTTGTTAGGTTGGGTGCTTTCGCTGTCACCATTCTCATAGTAACCCGGTGAGATAGTGCTATTTTTCTTTAAACTTGCAGTGAAACTGAGCCCTGAGTCTCAAAGAAATTAGTAATGGAAGATGACATACCTGGAGAGTACTAGGATCTACCTTGGATGCCTGGGCTCCCCACTTTGGGCTACTAACATTTATATAGTAGTTTGTAGTAATTCTTAAGGTGGTTTCTATGTTATCAATTCCTGACAACAACTGCATCTGCTTGTTACAGTTAGAAAACCACAGCTTAAAGCCTTGATCAATAAACAGCAGTGCTGGGAGGGATAATAATGCGCTCTGATTCTTTTGGTCTTTAGGTTGTACTAGCCTGTTTCATGCTTTCAGTAGTTTGGTTTAGAAATCAGAGTTCTCTACACTTCATTGTTTATTTTCATAGCAAGTTTTCTGGTTTTAAATATGTCTGCTTTGTAGGTAAAGTGTTTTTCTCTTACGTTATTAGCACTGTACCTTAGTTTTATCCTGAAGTTCTTAACTAGCAGAATGTTGATGATCTGGAGGCTGTTTAACCTCGCATTCCACTTGAACACTCCTCCTGAGTCTCTCCCCTTCCCCTGCAAGTTAACAGTTACTTTGCTAAAACAATCGTGTGTTTCTCATGCTGCTGAGAACAGCTGGACAGTTCTGCTGACCGAGGCAGGCTGTGGATGATCTCAGCCAGGCTCCATCTAGGGTCTGTGATCAGCTGATTGTTGCCTTATGCTGGATGGTCCAGGATGGCTTCAGTTGGGATGGCTCAGCTTTCTTCTCATCTAAAACTTTTCAGGCCTAGATTTGGAATTTGCACAGTACCACCTCAGCTGTATTCTAGTNGGGTCTGTGATCAGCTGATTGTTGCCTTATGCTGGATGGTCCAGGATGGCTTCAGTTGGGATGGCTCAGCTTTCTTCTCATCTAAAACTTTTCAGGCCTAGATTTGGAATTTGCACAGTACCACCTCAGCTGTATTCTAGTGGCTGAGGGAAGTCATAAGGCCAACCTGCATTCAGGGAGTGGGGAAAAGACTCTACTTCTTTCTGGGAGAAACTACAAAGCTATAGACAAGGTCATGGATATGGAAGGAAGTAGAGAATTGGGCCTCTTTTAGAAATCATTCTGTAGCACGCTGATGGTTTATGTCTCGCTTGAGAAAAAAGGAAATGAAGATCTTTATTTGTGTTACTGGGAGGTTGTACATGCATGCTCAGTCGCTTCAGTTGTGTCTGACTCTTTGCAACCCTTTGGAGTATAGCCTGTCAGGCTCCTCTGTCCGTGCGACTTTGCAGGCAAGAATACTGGAGTCTATTGCTATGCCCTCCTCCAGGGGATCTTCCCGACCCAAGAATCGAATCCAAGCCTCTTATACCTACCTGCGTTGCCAGGCAGGTTCTTTACCACTAGTGCCACCTGGGAGGTCATTTTATGTTTAAACATAACAGGCCATGTTGTTGGTGAAAAAAGTCTGATATTATAAATTATGTAGTTTATTATATATTTAATTTTTGTTAGTAGTGTAACTAATATATAGAACAGTGAAAATCCCAGTGAGTGAATATCAAAAAATGAACATAACTGTGTATTTACCACTCAAATCAAGAAATAGAAGATCCCCTGCACCCTAAAATCCTCCCTCTGTTTCTTTTCAATTTTTACCCTATCCTCTTTTTTCAGAAGTGGTCACAGTGCCAACTCTTATAAGCATAGACGTGTTATCTTTTTTATGAATTTTCAAATTATCCAGTATGTTTCGTGTCTTCTTTCACTTAACAGATGTGGCCAATACTACTTTTTTCTTAATATTCAGAAGGCTGACTAGTGAAATGATAATATCCATCAATGTTTTCATGTAAAAGCTTTTCGGTGATTTCCTTTTCCTTTCATTCTTCTGTGATTTTGCAGTTCATGCAACATTTGCTACAGTTAGTGTTTTCTCTGTAGTTCCCTTTAGTTCCATTATCATAAAGGAATTGATTGTTGTGATGTTTCTTTCTTTCTTGGAGGAAATAAGCAATGCGTATAGGAGAATAGTGTGGGTGAAAAAATGAAACTTAGGATCCATTGTTGTTGCTATGTATTTGGGAAATGATAGTAGAAAATAATAGGTATGAACTAAGGCTGGAGTCAACCAGGCTTGATAATTAAATTACTCAAAGTACTTAAAGTGTTTAAAATTCTTTTAACTTACCTATCAGATTCATCACAAAGTTGTGCTGTATTTAGTGATTTAATGCCAGATATTATGGGGGTACTTAAATTGATGCTTTTGAACTGTGGTTTTGGAGAAGACTCTTGAGAGTCCCTTGGACTGCAAGGAGTTCCAACCA
>SJYA01001589.1:1367254-1404643 GCA_006410615.1 Neotragus moschatus
GAGGATGAGATGGCTGGATGGCATCACGGACTCCATGGACAGGAGTCTGAGTGAACTCCGGGAGTTGGTGATGGACAGGGAGGCCTGGTGTGCTGCAATTCATGGGGTCGCAAAGGGTCGGACACGACTGAGCAACTGAACTGAACTGAATGTGATGCTGAATCATGTTTTGCAGTAGTGATGAACAAAGCAATTGATATGTTTTACGATGTCAGTAGGGATTGGGGGCAGGAGGAGAAGGGGACGACAGAGGATGAGATGGCAGGATGGCATCACTGACTCGATAAGCGTGAGTCTGAGTGAACTCCGGGAGTTGGTGATGGACAGGGAGGCCTGGCGTGCTGCGATTCATAGGGTCGCAAAGAGTTGGACACGACTGAGCGACTGAGCTGATTTGAAGGTGTTATTTTACTGTCCTAGACATTCTCTTGGAACTCCTGCTGCTCTTTGTAGTCTAAATAGGTACAGTATTTTGGGTAAGAATTTAAACAGTTTTGATCCAGACCTGAGTATCGTTTTAACGTTTAAAATCAATTCGGGACCCATTCCCATCCATTGTAGAATCATTTTCTATTGTGTCCTCTTACTATGCCTCTATCACTGGGATAGGATTCAAAAAGGAAATGTCTGTTTATTTTATTCACTTTTCTTCAGGAAAGACAGTGGTGAAGTGAGTCATTAGCACATTGTATTTTCCAATAGCTCTCTTTGACCTTAATCTCTGGAGCTATAAACTCAATGGGAAGATGCCTGTTGAATCACGAGTGATGAGGAAAGCCCACGATAGATACGTTACTATGAATGTTTCAGGGAGAAATTAATGTAGTGTCTATAGATTATAGTCAGAAATCCAAGACCAGCAGAGATGTGCATCTTCCATGTGTAGCACACATGTATTGAGAAATAAATGCAGACTGTTTTCTGGGCTTTAACAGTTCTTTTTATCATGTTACTCTGCAGACAGAAGGACTGGGAGGCAGGGAATTGTTCCACAGTAGTTTGCTTCCTTTGAGTGAGTCCAGTGATTAAATCCATCCCATGACAGATGATTTCAGTTTTTTAAATTTCATTAATTAATGTTAGGCTGTGCTGGGTCTTCGTTGCTGTGTGGGATTTTCTCTTTTGTGGCAGGCAGGAGCTACTCTGTCGTTGCAGTGCATGGACTTCTCGTTGCGGTAGATTCTCTTGTTGTGGGGTACAGGCTCTAGGGTGTGTGGGTTTCTGTAGTTTGGTTCATGAACTCTAGAGGACAGGTTCAGTAGCTGTGACGCACGGGTTTAGTTACTCCACTGCATGTGGGATCTTCCTGGATCAGGAATCGAACCTGTGTCTCCTGCACTGACAGGTGGGTTCTTTACCACTGAGCCACGCGGGAAGCCTGATGGTCGTTTTACAAACAGCTGCATCAGGGCCCACGTTGAAACAAATACAGCCACAAGGAGACCCATATAATAGTTTGTGGGGCTGACCCAAGAGAGCAGCATTTTACACAATTTGCTCCACAAACCTCCAGTTCAGCTGGATGTTAATAGATGGTGTGTGAAAAAAGAGCCCACAGCTAAATGTGTGAACACCAGGTTAAACAGAGGAAGCCAAGAGTCCTCGCCAGAGAATATCTCAAGGTCTTTAATGTGCTAATTATACATATATGTCACGTTTCTTAATCACATTCGACCACAAAACCCTTCTTTGGGCAGAAGTCTCACAGAGCTTGTGTTTTATATAAAGTACCTTGGGTAAAATTGCTCCAGAATGTTGATCTACTTTTTTGTTGCCTTGTCTCCTAAATTTTGAAAAATTTAGATGTTCACACATTTTTAACCTGACATCTACATTTTTTAAATCAAAAATTAAATGGGCATAGTAGATTCATTTTTGACATTGATATTAGATATGGACTTTAAACACTTTCATCAAAACTCTGGAGCAGCGGAGTGGGCTTACTTAATTTATAAATAATGTCTGTCATCTAACATAATTGGCAAAACCAGATCTTCTTATGAAAGAGGACAGGCTTATTCCTTGTCCTGGGACTCTCCTTCAGGAGAGAGATTTGTGAATTGTTCATTAGTTTGATGTCTGATCATTCCACATTGTAGGACAGTGTATCTAGAGAGATTCCAGTAAGAAATGTGCCTTGGAGGGAAAGTAGACACTGAGTAAAGGAGAGAAAGGAAAGGAGATTGGCATATATGGTTTTAGAGCACTTCTAGACGAGGAAATGGCAACCCACTCCAGTATTCTTGCCTGGAAAATTCCGTAGACAGAAGAGCCTGGCAGGGTACAGTCCATGGCAGTGGCAAAGAGACATGCCTGAGTGACTGAGCACAAAGAAGGAAACGTGTGAAGGCTTAAGATCTAGAAACTGATTCATTAAATAAAAGTATTCAAGCCCATGTGTCCCCTGTCACTTGCCTTCAGGGGTATGTGTACCTGGTGTGAAGCTGCTTCTGGGAAGGAGGAGGGGCAAGGAAGGATTAAAAACTGCATATGTGCCCTTAAGAGAGTGAACTCCTCCTTTCTCTAAAGTAAGTGATCCTTCTTGAATAGCCAGATGGGCTGTCTGGCTAAGAAAAGTATTGACCTCAAGAGGTGTTTTTTTGTTTTTTTTCTTTCTGCTTTCAATGGGAAGTCAGATTGCTAAATTGTGGTGGGATTTCTGCCCATCAGCAAAAATTGAGTGGACACAGCAGAATCTCTGCAGAGCTTCATATTTTCACACAGTGCAAAGATCTGCGTGCACTCTTCTCACCTGCGCCTAATTCCTGTTGGTTTCTGGACGTGCCTCATTTCCTGCATAAACGTGCGTCACTAAAAAGGCAGTAAGTCAGAACTTGGTTAAAGATACGTACTTTCCTGTAGGAGCATGGATACATAAAAATGTGTTTATTTCCCACAGGGTACTTATACTAGTCATGATATATATTCTGCAGTAAGTGGCATACTTTATTCCTTGGCATTTTTAACTTTGGCATCTGGCAGATTGTGGTGAAGTCAGGATATTTAAGCTGGAATCAACTATGGGGATTATCTGTGTTGTGAGAGAGGAAAGTGAGCTCAAGAGAAAATAAATGACTTGCTCTCGGTGACATAGTTTAAGATCCTAGGTACCAGACTAGGCCATACTGGGATATTTCTCCTGTTAGATTTCCCCATTCTCCCTTAACCCTTTTTTTAAAAAAAATAAGAGCTTGGACCAAGTTATCTCCATAAGCTGGAAGTAACTGTTATGTTGCTCTTGGTCCAAAATGGTTCCAAAGTTCCACTGAGAGAAGGTGTGCTATGCAGATACAAAGATGATGGTGATGACTCTTGCTTCATTGTGCTGGGTTATTGTATCATCCTCGGGTGCTGAAATTTGTGTGACATTTGGTTGTTTAGACCGTCTCTTGTTATGCATACCTCCCAATAGGCAATGCTGCCAATGTTCAACTCTTTTAGATGTCTAAGAAGAGCAGTTTTGTATTAGTGAACTTGGTAAGTGGCCAGAGGTTCATAGTAGGCTGTACTGGGCAGAGAATGCTATAAATGTTCTAAGTGAATGGAGAAGAATGTAAATCATACGGGCAGTACCCTCTCCCTTGGTTTTGCCCTCTCTAAAGGTGAACATTGGGCTGGAAGTTTCTCCCTTCCTTTTTGCATCTGTAAGCGTCTCGACTGCCCACCACTGCAGCTCAGATGGAGATATAGTGGTGGGCAATGGCTCTGAGTGCCAGCTCCTTCAGCCATTCATTTTGACCTTCATTCACACTTGGTAAACTGTGTTTTTGTTTGTAAGCGGTTACACCATTCTTTCAAAGAATAGAATTCCACAGTTGTCCAGAGAAATTTGGTAGTCCACAGAGGAAAACAATGACCAAGTTCATTTGTTTACCATTGTTTTGTTTTTTAAACTAAGCACTACAGTACTTTCAATTTAATCAGAACACGTTAAAGGAAATCGGCTATTCTATAGAATATGACACTTCTGAAGCAGTTATATTTGTCAAATGTAAGTAATTTATAGATATAATCCAGTTAGAAGTTTTTATTTAATTTTAAATAAGAAAGTAGCCCAAGGAATTGTAGTCTAGATAGAATTATAATTCATAACGGGTCAGTTACATTCCATATAATTGTTAAACTTTGACCTGGTAATGCCTTCTCTCAGCATAATCCTTAAACCACTCACATACAGATAGTTCACTTTCAGTTTTGTTCTTTTTTTTTTTTTTCCCAGTTTTGTTCTTAATGCATTTGTGAATCTTTACTTTCCTTCACCTCATTTAGAACTGGGAGGCCTGGCTTTCTGCAGTCCACGGGGTTGCAAAGTGTTGGACACTACTGAATGACTGAACTAAAGAGCCTGAGTACCTCAGAAAGTCATTTAGATAATTGCCCATGTTTCATATTAGTCCTGGAGTTCTAAATTAAAAACAATGGGGCATAAGTTTTTTGTCTTTTTTTTTTTTCTCTCTTTTAAACACAAAGGGTATACCCTATCTGGCTACCCACAATCCTCTCAAGAACACAGCAGGGGATAGAAGAATAAAGTGGCAAAGATAAGAGAATTTCTATCCAATTTTTAGATGTGAAATTTGGCACATTCGGAATGAACAATATATGAATAGAATACTTTTTAAACTTTTATTTGTGAGTTGTTGAAACCAGAATGTGATTTTTCACAGAAATAATGTCAGTGATGCTCAAATTTTCTTGACAAATGCCAACTTAGAAGTTCAGTTTCTGAAGCAGATGTAAAGGAACTGTCTTGCTTAAAAGAGGTAGGCGATGCCCAGGCTCCTGGGGTGGGTCTGCAGATCACAATAAATCTGATGAACTTACCATAGAGCCCTAGTCAGACATGGTGATGCTAGGACTCTGGCCTTGCAGATCACAAAGCGCACAGCCCCATACCCAGCAATCTGGGGAACCTAGTCTGTTTTGCTTCTTGCTCAGGCTGGAGAACCTCCTCAGAGATAGTGGGAGACCATCCAGTGTAGACAGTATAGATGCTGAGTTGAGTGAAGGAAACCCTCCAAATCCTGTCATGGAACCACCACTTGCCTCCACCCCATCATTCCTCAGACAACCTCACTTCAAAATGGTCCTTTCTGTGCTTATAAGCTCATATTTTCATCCCTTCTTTGTGTGTTTTTCAGTGAAGGCATTATTGACAATTTTGGCAGAATAGTTGTTTGTCAAGGGGGACTAACCACAGTTTGTTTAGCTTAGTGTCCACCCAGTGAGAGCTTCCCAGCCCTTGGAACAAGCATATCCTCCTCTGAGAATCCATTTATTCTCCCTGAGCACTAAGAGGGAAGCTATCTTAACTGACCCTCAACATTCCTATAGGCATTTACATTCTAGAAGAGATTGTTTTTAGATCTAAATGGCTAATTAATATATGAAAAGGAAATGCAGGTCTATGCAGCCACAATGAGATAATACTACACACTCTCTGGATGACTAGAATGAGAAAACCAACAATAACTTGAGGATGTGGAGCAGTTAGTACTGGAAATGGAACTTGACATAATCACTGTGGGCAACTGTTTGACAGTATTTGCTAAAGTAAACATGAGCCTTGTTTAGTGACTCAGAAATTTTACTCCTAGATATGTTCCCAAGAGAAATGAGTACCTGGGCCTATCAAAAGATATATATATATATATCTGTATATGTGTGTGTGTGTGTGTGTATATATATATGTTCACAGGTGCATGGTTAGAAATAACCCTCCAAATGTCTGTCAACAGTAGAATGGTAAATTAACTTTGTGCTCAGATAATAAAATATAACAGCAATTAAAAATGAACTGCATGCAGCGACATTAATGAATCTCATAAGCATAATAATTAAAAGTCAGACAAAAGAATATTAGTGATATTTCCTCTGTATGAAGTTTAAGAACAGGCAAGAGTAATAAATAATGATGGAAATCAGAATAGTAGTTACCTGTTGGGGCAAAGGGAAGGGCCATGAAGGAGCCTTCTGAGGAGTGAAATGTGGTAAGTAATGATGTTGGTGGTGGTTACACAGTATTTGCACACACACATATACACATACCCAGTTGTATATATACATGCAAAGAATTCATGCAGCTGTATACCTAAGATTGATATACTTAGCTTTATATTACTTTAGAAAGAAAAAATCTTGGAAATTTAATTTCATTTATGATATTTCAGAGAATATGATAAAAATAAATTGAAGCAGCTTAGGGAAACAGGATTTTTTCTGGAAGCTATTAGCATGTGTCCATGTTTCTGAGTTTCTGGAGCCAAAATTAGGGGAAGTGGTGTTGCTAGTGCTGACGGCACAAGCTGATTAGAATAGAGATGGTAAGAAAAGGAAAAGTTTTACATGGTTCCTCTTCTTCATTGTTTCTTCCTGTCTGCAGCCATAGCGTTTTTGATTATGTCCTAACTTGTGTCCTCCATTCCTATGGCATCATGATCAAGGTGGTGGACAATGTTGAGAGTCAAATAGGGGACACTGGAATAGGGTACAAGGCAGTGGTTGTGTATCAGGTATCTATGTCTTGGGATGGGGAGGGCGGGAAACACTACTTTAACCTGCAGGGAGATTAGCCAGCAGACCGTGACAGGACTGTCATAGAAACTTCCAGGTAAGGGGAGATTCTGGGTCCTAAGGCAATGGCACCCCACTCCAGTACTCTTGCCTGGAAAATCCCATGGACAGAGGAGCCTGGAGGCTACAGTCCATGGGGTCGCTAAGAGTTGGACACAACTGAGCGACTTCACTTTCACTTTTCACTTTCATGCATTGGAGAAGGAAATCACAACCCACTCCAGTGTTCTTGCCTGGAGAATCCCATGGATGGGGGCAGCCTGGTGGGCTGCCGTCTATAGGGTCACACAGAGTCAGACATGACTGAAGCGAGTTAGCAGATAGCAGAAGAGGTAAACACGGATAGTGTAATTGTGCAACCAATGATTAGGATTGTCAAGTCCATTCTGAGAAAGAAGAAGGCTGATGATCACACCATAGTGGGAACATGAGGGGAAACAGATTTTTGTCCAGGTTTTTTGACCCAGTTGATTGGTTACCCAAATTTGAGGTTTAAGTGGGGATGTGCGATATGGGCTTTGCTTGTACTAGGCACACCTCAACTTGACACTGTTCCTGCTTCTTTATGGTGCTTCTCTTAAGGAGAATGAGTTACAGGGGAATGTTTTCAATAACATGGTGTGCATAAATGTGCTTTATAGTAAAACACAGACTCTGATCAAGAAAAAGATGGGCAGGTGCTAGACCATATGCTGGGCCAGGTGTCATCTAGCTGGAAGCTGTTCCAGCTGGATGCAAACCTGGAATGCTGTAGAATTTATACAACAAATATGGGTTGTCATTTGAATGTCGTTGAAAATGTCATATTGTCACTGAAGTTAAAAATTCCATATGTTGGGTAAAATACGTCCATATACATGTTTTGGGCTACTTTGAATATGAAATATAAGCAAATAATGATTTATTTCAGGTTGTACCTGCCTTTTATGTGATGATTCTACTAGAAATTATTTACTACCATGGTGTTCAGTTTTAAAGTAGAAAATTTGCATTTTAAGATCCTTAATGGAAGTTTTATTAGAATTAATTATTGCAAGAAGTAAGTATAATTTGAAATGGAGACACTAAGTCATTTTAGATGACTTCTAATTTAAAAAATTTTTTTAACTTGTCACATTCTGTTTATTTTTAATTATCTTCACAAATGACTCCATAATCTTTTTTTAAAAAAGCTGCCACGTTTTTGTCTGTCCTCTTCTAAATCATTTTGACGTCCTCTTGGGTCACTGTCTTAGTCCATTTGGGCCGCTATAATAAAATACCACCAACCACATAGCTTAAAAACAGCAGGTATTTATTGCTCACAGTTCTGGAGGCAGGAAAGTCCAAGATCAAGACACTAGCATGGTCACCTTCTGGTGAGGGTCCTCTTGCGATTATAGGTGTCTGTGTTGTATCCTCAAAATAGTGGGAGGGACTGGGGGTCTTCCTGAAGCCCCTTTTATAAGGCAGTGATCTCACTCATGAAGGTTTCTCCCTCATGACTTAAGCACACCACAGAGGCCTCACCTACTAATACTGTTTCCTTTTTAAAAATATATATATATCTTTAAAAAATAATTTTATTTATTTTTGGCTGTGCTGGGTCTTTGTTGCTATGCTAACTTTTCTCTAGTTGTGGCAAGTGGGGGCTGCTCTCTAGTTGTGTGCAGGTTCCTCATTGCAGTGACTTCTCTTGGTGCAGCTCCTGGGCTCTAGCAGGCGAATGGGCTTCCAGCTCCTGGGCTCTAGAGCATGGGCTCAGAGGTTGTGGTGCATGGGCTTAGTTGCTCTGCGGCATGTGGGATCTTCCTGGACCAGGGATCAAACCCGTGTCTCCTGCATTGACAGGCGGATTCTTCACTGCTGAGCCACCAGGGAAGCCCTAACACTGTCACCTTTGGGGAGGGTTAGGATTTCAACAGATTCGGTGGGATGGGGCACAAAACATTGAGACCATAGCAGTCAGCCTATGTAGACGATCTTACGTCTCTGTTTCCAGCCGTAATTCCTTTCACTTTATTCCTGAATCTGCTGCTGCAGCTGGATAATTATACTTGAGTATCCCAGTGTGACCTTGTATGTCAAACTTATCTCTTCATCTGCCTCTTTCCTTCACAGAACTTTGCACAAAACCAACAATGTCTTTTCCTCTTTGCTCAGATTAGAAGCCTTGCAGGCATCTTTGACCCTCTTCCTGTCCAGTGCTGTGTTGGCTAGTCAAATACTGAATGCCATGCATTGTCAGTTGTTCCTTCCAGAAATACAAAAAGTACTCCATTCCTTCTCTTCCTGATTATTCTCACTGTCACCAACCTGGCTTGTCACCAGTCTCATACTTGGATTATTCCTTCAGCGATCAAACTTTAAATCTCGTCTCACCAAGCCATGTGCTGGCCAGATGCGTTCCCTACAGCCTGCCATTGATTACATCTTCCTCTTGCTCACAAACCTTTAGTATATTTCTCTGTTTTCAGTAAAAATTGAATCCAAACCTAGCCTGGCTTTAACCAGCTCTTTTTCCAGCTCTTCACCTTCCTAAAACTTCTTTTCCAGCCGATGGTTTGACTCATGATTTCCTGAGCCCCTTTCTTTCTCCAGTCTCTTTGCTCACGTGCGTGTCCACCCACGCAGATCATTCACCCTTTCCTGCCCATCCGTTTGGCTCCTCCCCAGATTCACTACCTGATGAAGTCCTACCTCCTTTGCCATGCTGCCGTCTCCCTTACCTGCACCTTCCCCTCATAGCTCTTACTTGTCTAGATAGGCAGTCTCATGGAATAACTTCTGCAGGGTTATGACCTTTCTTCTGATGGTGATAGCTTGACTGATTTTCAGTTCTTTAATTCTTACATAGTTAAATATACAGCTAGATTGTAAAAGTCTCCAGGGCAAGGGCCTTTGCCTTACCTGTATGTTCTATAATACTTAACCACACAGACACTAAAATAGAAGATTTGTGAAGGCTGGGATCTTTTGTCACATTTATTCAGTGGTAAGGCTCTAGTATCTAAGATAGAACCAGGTACCTAATAGGCTTATAGTAAATATTTGCTAAATTGTAGATGCCAGTAAATGTTTGATTTGATTAAACTGCTAATGCATTAAAAGTTGCTAGCATCTCATACTTACTACGACCGAGAGATATTATAGTGGGGGTAAAAAAAAAAATGGGGGGGTATGCATTTTACAGCCAGAATCTGTTCAACAGTGCTTGGCATCTCCTTCTAAAAGAGTTGTTTTCCTGCAGATATTAATGAATGCCAACTACAGGGTGTGTGCCCTAATGGTGAGTGTTTGAATACCATGGGCAGCTACAGATGTACCTGCAAAATGGGATTTGGGCCGGATCCTACCTTTTCAAGTTGTGTTCGTAAGTAATGATCACTTTTTATTCCTATTTTGGAGCGGGTTTTTTGTTTCGTTTTGTTTTGCTTTGAGAGGGCATGGGAGGAGAATCTAAAAGAAGGTAACAGCTTGGTGGTCAACTGAATATTGTAAATATGCAGGAAGATGTCATTAGAATAATAAAGGGGATGAGGTGGCCTGATATACTGGAGTAAATCTATGTTATGAAGCCTTTTCATTTTTATTGTGTCCAGAAGAAAAGGAAAGCTAAAACTCAAGAAAAAGAACAGGCATACAGAGGAAAGATACTTTAATGCAAAGAAAGCAGTTGATTAAAATTAGCATACCTAAGAGATGAAAACAGATTTTTCCTTCGTGAGTATTTTAAGCATTATTTAGGTGGAGTTAAACTTTGTTCCAGCTTCTGTCTTTAATTAGTCCAAATTCTGAGTCACTTGTGTTTGATTTAATGAGGTTTCACTGTACTTTCTTGGTTGGAAGAGTCTGGGAAATAGTTACCAAGGCCCTGTGTTTCAAACGTTTTATTCAGTTCTAATTTCAAATATTCTATTCTGTTGTCCTTAAAAACCACCAAAATGTGTCCCTAAACTATTTTGCTTTATGAATCTGTCTCTACGATTCTTGGTAAAGACAAAGATCCTCCATCAAACCTTCTGTATGTTCTAATACTGGTATATAAAATGTAGTTTCTCCAAAAAGACACTCCTGCCACAAAACCAATGTAATCGTTACAGATCACCTGACGATTAGAGATGCATGCATTTTAGATGTAAAGTGCTCAAACACAGAGTTTTTTTTAAGACGACCTTATTTATTAAGGTGAAAAGTGAAAGTGAAAGTCACTCGGTCGTGTTGGACTCTGTGATGCCATAGACTGTAGCCAGCCAGGCTCCTCTATCCATGGAAGTGCTAGGCAAGAATACTGGAGTGGGTTGCCATTTCCTTCTCCAGGGGATCATCCCCAGCCATGTATCAAATCCTGGTATCCTGCACTGCAGGCAGTTCTTTACCATCTGAGCCACCAAGGAAGCCAAATTTTTAAGGTATTTGTGCCCATTATTACCAAGTAGGTAAACACAACCGATTTTTCAAAGTCATATACAATTAAATGTTAAACATTTTAAACTAATGCATGGCAGAAAGTTGTCAAGATAATATTATGAGCAATTCTTCATTAATTTTTGTCTTGCTGGGTTTCTATTTTTATTTACCTTTTTTTTTTTTTTAATGTGGCTCTGGTATTTGTTATTTGGTATCTTTCTGATCCCCAGTTTTAAATTTGCTGTATCTTCAAATCATGTTTTTTTCATGAAGGTACTATCATTTGTTTTTAACTATGCATCTCTTGACTCTGTGCCCTAAACTGATGGATAAACATGGTGAAGTAAAGACAGATATAGTAAAATAAAATGACAACTTCATTCATTACTTTTAGATGAGTTTATTGAGGGTTTTGGAACATTGTTACTAATTACTATTATTTTCCTTTAAAACTTGTCAAATGCAGATTAGGAAATTTTGCACGTAAATTCTTTCCTCCATGTCCCTTCACAGACAGTTCTGATCATGCAGCAGACAGACACCTACTAATTATAGGGCTTTTTTGATGAGTGGAGAAATCAGACTGTAAAATTACACTTGCATACAAGGTACATTTGCAACTTGATGCAAGGATTTGGAAATTTCATGCCAAAAAACATTGTTGAAAGTATCCAGATAATTTAGGGATAATTTCTGGCTGATTGGAATTATATGAGTAAGTATTATAAATATATTTTTATAATTTAAGCATAAAAGATTTTTGGAGTTTGGGTATAGAGTTGTGAATATTTTTTTTCCGTTAAATTGATTTGTAGTCTGGTTAAAATGGCTATGTTGAACGTTGTAGATTAGGTAAACTTGGAGGACTGGTCACAAAGTGTTTTATTTGACTAGATCTGATGTCTAGAGCTAAGGGCAGACATCCAGGTTTTAATGAGATTGCAGGAACCTGCCAATGAGATTTTGAAACACTTACACATTTCCTTAGCATTTATTTTCCTTGTCATTGCCCAGATAATACTGAACATATTAAACAGCCATCCGTTCGTATTTGAAAAATAAATAATTCAATTTTATGGTTCAGCTACAACAGCTGAAATGATAAGTATTAGGAGATGTTTGTTGCTAGTTAAGTGTTCCAGTTTAGAGTTTGAAGTTAAAACTTGGGCTCTTACCAGCGTTGAGTGGGCAGATTTATTTCTCTTTCCTCTGAATTTACCACATGTAATATCACAGAAATATGTACAGTCCTTTAGAACGTGTGACTTGGTTCAATCTAGTCCAATTTGTGGGTGAATTATACTTTGAATAAGTTGATGGGGGAAGTCTGAAGAGAAAGAATGTCTTGAGAAAGAAGGAGGGGAGAAGGTGATACTTAACAACGTGTGCGTGTATTAGTCTCTCAGCCGTGTCCAGCTCTTTGGGACCCCCATGGACTGTAGCCCACCAGGCTCCTCTGACTATGGGATTCTCCAGGCAATAATTCTGGAGTGAGATACTTACAATACAGGGGTGAAAAATACTGGCAGGATGGTGGTACCTTTGACAGTCATGGAGGAAATAGCAGGAGGAGGCTGGGGGCACACACGCACACACATGCACACTGATGCACAAGGGCACTGGGCAAAGCTATTTATCCTTTGAAATAAATGCTCTTGCAAGACAGAAAAACAGCTTGGATAGATGGTGGAAGCAGATGGAGGTGACTGGCCGCGTTTGCTCAGGCAGCATGAGTTTAGGGCATATCCAGGCCATAAAAGGTGTGGCTGACTCTGTGAACTCAAAGAAATGGACTTGGCAGTGGCTGAAGAGCAGTGGGAAGCTCTCCCTGTTCTCGAATACACTGAGGTGAACACCCTCAGAATTCCTTGGCTTCAGCCAAAGGTTGCAACCACTTCACTTTCTCTCCTTGCCCGCTCCCTGTGCTTGACTTAGCCAAGCTGAAAGAGGAAGGCAGGAGGGGTCTGGCCTTGGCCGCCTCCGACCTCTGCATCTGTGGATCAGGGTTCTGCTGCAGTAGCATCCTCTAGACCTGCTTCTACCTATCTGTGGGGAAGCCTGAAACCCAAGATCTCTCAGAGCACATCCAAGAAGAGTGTAATAACCTGTGAAGAGTGAGTAGGGAAGCTTTCTGACTTTTTAAACTGCAATTAATGTTCTTCAGATACTTGAGACCTCTTAGGATGAATGCTGGGAAGGGTGTACCCATAGGTTCAAAGTGAATGAAAGTCACCCAGTCCTGTCTGACTGTTTGTGACGCCTGGACTGTATCTTGCCAGGCTCCTCTGTCCATAGAATTCTCCAGGCAAGAATACTGGAGTGGGTTGCCATTTCTTTCTCCACGGGATCTTCCTGACCCAGGGATTGAACCCTGGTCTCCTGCATCACAGGCAGACTCTTTAGCATCTGAATTCTGAACCTGCATGTTTGCTGTTCCATTATATCCTCAGCCAGTAGAGAGGGTTAGAGAGAAGATGGGCTCCTGCCCTAACTCCAGAAATCACAAGATGTCGAACATATCCCTTCGAAAAGCCAGTTATATTCATGAACACTGTTTCTTTTTAGTTTCTTCAGCTTCCTTGAAGAGATAAGAATTATTTCACACAATAGGAAACTGAAGCCAGGAGAGTTTAAGTAACTTTTCAAGGTCATGTAGCTCATCCTTGACATTTGAGATTATAGAATTGGGTTTTGTGCCTTAAATTTAGGGTTCTAGATCAGGAATTGGCAAATAATAGCCCACGGGCCAAATATGCCCCATTGTAAATAGTTTTACTGAAACACATTCTGTCCATTCATTTACATACTATCCGTGGCTGTAAAATAGCTGTTGGCAGAGCTGAGAAGTTGCAGTAGAGACCATGTGGACCACAGAGCCTAAAATGTTTGTCTTGCCTTTCACAGAGAAAGATTTCTGACTTTTGGGCTAAATCAGTGCTGTCCAATAGAACTTTTTGTAATGTTGGAAACGTTCTGTATCTACATTTTCTGAGGTGATAGATACTAGTCATAGGTGGCTGGTGTGCCAAAGAGATTGAATTTTTAATTGTATCTGTCTTCAGTTTTTTAAGGTTTTTATTTTATATTGGAGTATAGCTAATTAACAGTGTTGTGATAGTTTCAGGTGAACAGCGAAGGGACTCAGCCATACGTATATACATATATCCATTCTCATCCAAACTCTTCTCCCATTCACAGGCTGCCACATAACATTGAGCAGTATCTCATTTAAATTTTATCACAGGAGCAATATGTGGGCAGGGACTAATGAATTGGATCTCATAGTTTTAGACGCGTTTTTGTAAAACTGATTGGGTAAATGACCACCGAGATCTCTCTGGCAGAGAGAGCGAAATGGGCTTTCCTTCCTGACGTGGTGGTTTTGTCCATGGTAAGATTATTCTTCCCCAGAAGTGAGGCTGGGAGCCTCTTGGTCATCCCTGACGCTGTCATCTCCTTTGGTCTTCAAGAAAGTCATTACATCTTCNACAGTGCTGACTTGGCCTGGAATTGGTCCTGTGAAAACATTCCCCATACACATTTACTTTAGAAAGTGATCTTTGTGAAGACAGGGATGTGCCTTTCTGTCTGATATTCACCTCATTTGCCCAGCAGCTGTTAGTTTAATGAAGTCTCATCTACTACATTTATACAAGAATCCGAATTAGGACTTAGATGTTGGATGGATATGGGCTGATGTGCTTTTTAAGATGTTTTCTGAGGTGTGAGGATGTCTTTTATTCCTTCTCTGGTGTGCTTTCTGGCTGGACAGGGGGCCTTGTAGGGCAGTGCCAGTCAGAAGCTGCTCTCGGCCTCTGATTTCTGGTTGCTAGTCTAGAATAAGACTGGATGAGGCCCTGCAGGCTCTCACTGTCCTGCAAGTGAGAAGAGTAACAGTTGACTTGTATAAATTATGTTCAACTCCTGATTTTCCATGGTACTTGGCTATTCAATAGATGCTATCCTAAAATAACCTGTGTGTGTGTGTAAAAGTCGCTCAGTCGTGCCTGAAGCTTTGCAACTCCATGGTTGCAGTCCTGATACAGTCCTTGGAATTCTGCAGGCCAAAATACTGGAATGGGTAGCTGTTCCCTTCTCCAGGGGATATTCCCAACCCAGGGATTGAACCCAGGCCTCCTGCAGTACAAGTGGATTCTTTACCAGCTGAGGTACCAGGGAAGCCCAAAATAAACTTTATTATGGCTAATTACAAAACAGCAAATGAAATCATGATTTTGACAATTAGGTTTATTTAGGCAGATTTATTTTGGTTGCAATGATTTATTTTCATTCATGCACACATAACTGATATTTTTAAATTTTAAGTTCTAATTAAAGGTTCATATAACTGATTTTTAACACTAGCTAAAATGGAAGAAGGGGCCAGGCAACAACAGGGATGTTTGATATTCTGACTCCTAAGACTCAATAGGTCAGCTGACCCTAAATCAGGTAGGGTAGTGCCCTACATCTAGATAGATTTATCCTGAAGTATGGCTTCTAATCGGAGAAGGCGATGGCACCCCACTCCAGTACTCTTGCCTGGAAAATCCCATGGACAGAGGAGCCTGGTAGGCTGCAGCCCGTGGGGTTGCTAAGAGTCGGACGCGACTGAACGAACGACTTCACTTTCACTTTTCACTTTCATGCATTGGAGAAGGACATGGCAACCCACTCCAGTGTTCTTGCCTGGAGAGTCCCAGGGATGGGGGAGCCTGATGGGCTTCCATCTATGGGGTCGCACAGAGTCGGACACGACTGAAGCGACTTAGCAGCAGCAGGGCTTCTAATACAGACTTTAAGGTTCCTTTTAGTATTTATGTGAAATGTCGAACTGGTTTTTGTCATTTCTTGGGTGACATCAGGCCTTATCTCTCTGCTTCAGCGGATACCCCTGTGATCTCGGAAGAGAAAGGGCCGTGTTACCGACTTGTCAGTTCCGGAAGGCAGTGCATGCACCCTTTGTCTGTTCACCTCACCAGGCAGCTCTGCTGTTGTAGTGTGGGCAAGGCCTGGGGCCCACACTGTGAGAAATGTCCCCTTCCAGGCACAGGTAAGATGTGCCCCGGCATGTGCTCATTCATTCCCGGCCACACAGGATGATTTGGACAGCATGGGTTCTTTGTGGTTTCTAACTTTAAGTCAGTTATTAGTAATACAATGTGTTTTTATCCTTTTGAACAGACCATGAATGTATGAGGTTGAATCAGTGGAAAAAATTACATGCAAACAGCTTTTCCCATTTGTGTGTAACATTAGACTTCCTTTTGGATGTTAAGAAAAGCCATTGCTTTTTATCCCTAGTTGCTGCCCCTAGTTTCTGCTGTTTAAAAGTGCGGAGACACCGGAAGGCTGTGCGGGGCTTGCACTTTTCTGATGAGTGGCTGACGCTGCCCGCGTGGTCACTAGACCTGATGTAGGTTAACTCTTTTAACTCGTGTACTGAATGGATGCCTGTCAGGTTTTATTAAGAACATCATGCTTGATTTCTCCAGGTGGAAATGGAGAAAATTATATTCACAATTGAATTTATGCTATGAAAATTCATAACTCAAGGGCAGGTCCTCCTATGAACTTCTGGATGGGAACTGAATATAAGAAGTGACGATTCTTTGTCCTTCAGCTGAATACATAATTGCCTAATGATCTGAACACATAAATTTATCTAAGTGCCTTACGTATCCCAAGGCATCACCAACTTCTCAAACAGAGTCAAGTAGAGTTAAATGGAAGAGAAAGAAACATACCTGCAAATACTGGGCATAATATTATACATATATATACATATACATTCACACACACACACACATATATATATATAAAAGAGTGGTGTACCTATTTCACTGACATAGGGTGGGCATAAGACGTCTACCTGATTTCTTGTTTGATAAGGTGGTTCCCATCTCTGGAAGTGCATTCACTCTCACAGAGACATTTATTGTCTTATGCCTATAACTTGCACTGTTGCAGGCAAGTTTTAAATATACATGTAATGATCACAAGCCACTTCGGTTTTTGCCTAGGATCAGAAAGAGCTGGTGAGGCAGAGATAGTATAATGTTGATGATATTTTGGTATACTGCATGACTTGAGACATCTCCAGAAGGCCCTAGTAGCCTCCTGAGGAGTCTGATGTGCTCAGTATTAAAAAGTAATAATCAGTGAAATTAATGATCTTGATAATTCATAGACCCATTTCTCTTTAAGTTCCATTTTGATAGCTTTTGTAGCCCTTACATGAAGCATAAATCAAGAAAGTGAATGTAACACAGGAAGATTTTCCCATAAAGGAGTCATTAAGTTTGAAAATAATATTAAAGATAAACTTTGGATACTTAACCAATTTTTGATTATAAGATGATTTTCATGAAAGTAATATTTAGTTATTTCATATACCTCAAGTATTTGATAGAAAAACTTTTTCTAGAAACTTCTGTTCTTTGACATGAAAATTGTATTTCGTAGTTGAACGTAAAAATGAGGTTCTACCATTTAATGTGTGATCCTTAGAAAAACAGTATTTTAGCACGCTTTAAGGAGTATTTTAGAGTTTTATTTTTACTGAGAACTAATTTTAGGTCCAGAACATTCATAGGAGATCTGTTGTTCAGTGGAAGTGAAAAGTGACTTATTTTACTTTCAGTTTTAAAGGTAGAAATGAAGGAGTTGACTATAAGCCCCTTGCTGTCTGCGTTTGGTAACTTGCCTCCAATACCAACACCAAAGAGATTAGGTGGATTTTTCCTCCTTAGGCCACACATGGCCTTGCCTCCCTTGTCTTCCCCCTTGACTTACTCCTGGTGATTATGCAATGAAGGTTAGGAAATCACATGTGCCCGGCTGATATTTTTTAAGTGTATAAAACCACTTTCCTGGCAGGAGTAGCAGTTACAGGATACAGAATATCTCTTTGTCCTCACAATAATTCGACCAGTTGGTTGTGGTCTGGCTTTTGCTCACTTGTCGCCCCTCCCCTTGAAAATAACTACGTTCTAACGTGGTGTGTCCTTTCCCCTTCACTTCTACCTGTCATCTCCTTAACATGTGTCTTTGACTGGCTTCATTTTCACCATGCTGAGAATATTTCTTCAAAACCACTTGCCCTTTTCAATTCTTTTTAACCAACCTCTGCATATCAGCTGATACTCCCCACCCTGGTTTCTTCAATGGAAATCAAATTAGAATGATTTCAACACCTCATGTCACTCAATAGTGACTGCTTTTTCTTTTTTAACCTTCTTGCCAGTCATTTAATTTAGATGTTACTGAGTTCCTGGTTAACAGTTAATGAAATTAGACCAAAGCAAGAGTGAAAAGTCTGATTTCTACTGATGTTATACCCTCCTCCAAGATATATATATAATCTATATAGTATGTTCTGTACCTAAAAATCTCATGTATTACATATATTTTATGTGTAATACATAGTGTGATAAAGAATATAAAATATATGTATACTATCTCTTAATTTGTTGCTGATATATATATTTTGATATATAAAATATGTGCTCTCTCTCTATATAAGATTCTGATTGTGTAAGATAAGGAATTAACAGATGGAGAAATGTTAACTAGAAGAATTGAGTTTTTTCCTATATATATGCAAGTTTGAGAGAAATTCAAGCATTTTGCATCTGTTCTTTAAGTTTTTAAATGTAACTATAAATTAGTGATGATTTATTAAGCGATATTCATCATGCTGTTTTCCTCTGTATAAGTTTGCACTTTTAGATTTTTAAAAGGAATATTTTCCCATCCCAAATCTAGCTGCTTTTAAGGAAATCTGTCCTGGTGGAATGGGTTATACGGTTTCTGGCGTTCATAGACGCAGGCCAATCCATCACCATGTAGGTAAAGGACCTGTATTTGTCAAGCCAAAGAACACTCAACCTGTTGCTAAAAGTACTCATCCTCCACCTCTCCCAGCCAAGGAAGAACCAGTGGAGGCCCTGACCTTCTCCCGGGAACAGGGGCCAGGAGCGGTGGAGCCAGAAGGTGAGAGTGGAAATGGATCATGGAGCTAGTCATCTATCTTGTGTGTCTTTGCTTTCCCTGTATGTAACTTCTACAATAGGGGCTTCAGCCTCAGCACTATTGACAATTTGGGTGGATAATTCTTTGATATGAGGGGCTGCTCTGGGCATTATAGGATATTTAGCAACATCCCTGACCTCTAACCTCTACTGCCAGTAGCACCCTCCCATTCCTGGTTATTACAACCAAAAAGATGTCCAAATATCTCTAAATGTCCCCTGGGGGGGAGGAGGGCAGAATTATCCCTGATTGAGAACCACTGCTTCAGAACAATTGTGACAGTATTCCATGATAATCTAATGACATTGTCTTATGTTTGGGGGCTACTTTTTCTTGTTGTTTACTCCTGGATGGTGGCTTAGATTTTTCAGGGAATAGCCAGAATTTGCTTCTGTATCTAGAGAGCTGTTTAATAAATATGTGTTTACCTTAAAAAGTAGAATCCACAGGCTTGAAGCATCAACTGAGCTTCCATGAAATAGAAGAGAAGTCAGGGAAAATGGGCAACANTGCTGTTTACTCCTGGATAGTGGCTTAGATTTTTCAGGGAATAGCCAGAATTTGCTTCTGTATCTAGAGAGCTGTTTAATAAATATGTGTTTACCTTAAAAAGTAGAATCCACAGGCTTGAAGCATCAACTGAGCTTCCATGAAATAGAAGAGAAGTCAGGGAAAATGGGCAACAAAATGAAGGAAGATAGGGTCCTTGAAAGGGATTCTGGAGAGAGTTCACCCAGTGAAGTCCTTTGATTTGCATTTTGAGAACTGAAGACATAGAGCAACTGACTTGCAAATGTCATACGAAGAGCATGTGATAGAACCAAGAACACATTTTTCCCAGGAGGTGGTTAAGGCCTTCTTCTCCAGAAGGAGACTAGAGACAGTTGGTTCTCTTTCAGAAAGAAGGACTATCTTTGTCTCTTCTTAGAAGCCAGCATGTCCAGTACTTTGAATATCTTTTTCACCACAGAAGTGCTCACCCCAGATAGGATGAACAAAAATCTTAACTTTGTGTGGGATAGGTATTGGCTTTAATAAAGCTTCTGTTGGTCTTTGACAATTGGATCTTGGATGGGAATTCAGGGTGTGCATTTATGGATTTTGTGAGGAGAGAAGGGGCTCAGGTTAGATGAGGCATTGGGAGCGTGGCGAGGAAGAGAGGTCTCTCTTCAGGGCTCTGAACCTTCATGTGTTGTAGCCCAGTTAAGTCCACTCTCTCCCTTGCTGCACTTCTCCTTGGTTAGGCAGATGAGGTAGGACTTCACCTAAGATAGATAGTACTGGCCAGTTGGTTCCTGGACGGTTGGCCAGGTATTTGCAATTCCTCTTTCTCTTCATAAGCAGGAGAAAATGGGCTGTGGTCCAGATTCTGCCTCAAGAGTTTCTTGGTGGTGGGTTAGACAGGATAGAAGGTTTATTGACTTTTTCTAACCACAAGAATGTTGCAGCAGCGGTAACAATCTGGTACCCTGATTGCGTTTAGGAGTAATGCATCTACCGTATCTTATACTAATGTTTATGGAGATGTTGACTCATGAGCAAAATCCCTGTGATTATTGATCTAAGACTTGAGGACTAATTTTACAACTGATTTTTGAAGTGTTTCAAAATGGAAAGGCATAATCACTACCACCACCACCCTATAATAATGTTGGTGATTGTGTAATCTGTGATTTTCTCAACATAGTGATGTTAATTGCTCATTGAATCTTGCTGGCTTGTGATTTGATTTTTTTTTTTTTATAATCTTGTTAGAATATCTTTCTGAAAATGCTCACAGGGCTTCATTAAAGATCAGTGTGCACCAAGAATGCAGCACCGTTTCTTAGGTCTCTTATTGAAACAGGGGCATTTATTTTTTTTGACATTGATATCAGAAAGCATTACAAACATTGTTTATTATGTTAAGGATAACTGTAATGAAAATGTTCCTTTTCTAAGGCATGGAAAGTGCTCCAAAATTGTGAGTAGGCATGAGACAATGTATCAGGAAGTGTTGCCTCCTATAACTTTAATAGTGAGTTGGCAAGAACAGCATCCCATCTACTGCCTGATCTCCTGCAATTGAGGAATGACATATAGTTTTCCCCTGTCAGTCATGTGTAAAATGCTCCAAAATGGTAGTTGACTATATTTCTGCACTTGCTTAAGTTTGATTCTTAATCCTTTTGGAGACTGAACTTTTGTTGCTTTTTAAAAATTGAACTATTATATAGTAGACTGTCTTGAGTTGTACTAATGTCCTTCTTTCTTTTTTGGTTTTAGTGGCAACTGTACCTCCTGAGAAGGTAATTTATTCATTGTTTGCAAGNTCATGTGTTAAATGCTCCAAAATGGTAGTTGACTATATTTCTGCACTTGCTTAAGTTTGATTCTTAATCCTTTTGGAGACTGAACTTTTGTTGCTTTTTAAAAATTGAACTATTATATAGTAGACTGTCTTGAGTTGTACTAATGTCCTTCTTTCTTTTTTGGTTTTAGTGGCAACTGTACCTCCTGAGAAGGTAATTTATTCATTGTTTGCAAGTCTTATTTTGTTACCTTTATAGTGATCTCTTCTAGATTATGTGTGATTTTTTAAGACTTAACTATAGTAACATGTCTATTGTACATCCTTTCACTTAAGGAAATATATTGAATAACAGTCATTCATTCAATAAACACTTATTGAGCGCCTGCTATATGACTGGCACTATGCTGAATATTAGGGAAATAGTAGAGACCAAATCAGATGAATCTTCTTGTTCTCATGGAACTTAAATCTGGGGAGATGAAAATGATGGGCCTGATGGGAATCAGGGACTTAAGTGAAATTCAAAGAGTTAGTTTATGGCCTGGAATATCTATGGAAAGAAAGGTTCTGACATGTTTATGTAATTGTGTTATTCTCAGAGTTCATATATATATTGAGTGATGTACTTCTTACTTCAACTAAAATTTTATATGCATGTTTGACTTAAACTGGAGTATGAGCAGAACTTACCCTTGAAATTGATAATCAAGTACTAGGATATTGCTCCCTTAAAATTTTAGAGAAATTTTAATCTTTCATTTTGGGGGGCCATGAAATGGGACACCGAATTGTGAAACTTGTTAGTAGAAAATATTGGCATTTGCTGAAGCTCTGTCCTGTTTATATAATATTGTTCCTTGTCTGAAGATTTATTGATAACATGAAAATTAGGTAATTTTTGTATGTTTATACATTTGTATAGTGTTCATTCTCTCATTAAGAATGCAGTATTAGGCTTTAGATGGGGACATAGACCTCTGTAAAATATTATAGTTTTAAAAATCTTTGGTTTATAAGTATGGGTATAGAATAACACAAACATTAAAAGTGCTGACAGAATCCAGAAAAGAAAGAATGATTTTAGAGCAATAGCATCCAGTAAGGAAAAAATGTTTTTATACTGACCCCCAAAAGAAGTACAAGAGATTTGCATATTTTTCATGGGTAATTTGCTGCTCTTGGAGAGCATCTCTGAAGATCAGTGACGTACAGTAGTTTGCAATTTTGTTGATTTTGAATTTAGTTCTGGTTTATAAGTGGGAGGAATCCTTTAGCACATGAGTGGTCCAGCCAGCTCCCTGACAACCTCATCTTATCTGATTTTCTTCCCCTCTGTTTATGGTTGAGCTTGTGAAACTTTCATAAAGACTCTGAAAGAGGGCCTGGACTTTTTCTTGTGTATGTTCGGAGAGGAGGAAGTGGGGAAAATGCAGCCGTGGACTTTGTGGTCTTGACTTTCTGTGGAGATCTCATGTACTTAAAGATCAGTGAAGAGAAAGCAGGGTGGTCCACTGATGAGAAATTATGTGCACAAAGGTGCAGTGGAGGGTGGGGACAGCTCGAGGTCATTGAGGGGAGCAGGAAAGACTCAGAGAACTTGGGAGGTGCTTTGGAAGGCTTGGAATACCAAACTGCAGTTATAATCAGTGGGGAAATACTGGCCTCCTCAGCTGGACCCACTTGTCAAGTGGAAGAGTGGCATGGATCAGGAAGTAGGAAGTCCACTGCCCCATGCTCCTGGGTAATGGGGGAGGGAGGGCACAAGTCTGGGATCCTGTCTATAAGCTGCAGGAATTGATTGACACCTGGTTATGGTCCACTCCTTGGTAGCATTGACCTTGGGCTGCAGGGGATGGGGTGTAGTTGAGCCTGATTGGGGTCACCTTTTAATGGATAATAGGAAAGCTAGTCTGTATTCTTAAGAAGAGGGGGAAATGTAGGGGGAAAGTAGTAAGTGCTCTGTGTTTCTAGAAGATGCAACACAATGGGATTAACTGAGATGGGGGAAGAGGAAGCTTGAGAGGCTGATTAGATGACTACATTGAACTGAGAATGAGAGTGAGTGCAGATGAAGGTAGTAGGGAGCTGTGGATGTGGAAAAAGATGAACCAATATAAGGAATAGTGGAAACAGTCAGGGCTTGGAATGAGGAATGGAAAGTGACTTTAAACCTGGACAGATCATTGACTATGGCATTCACAGAGATGAAGTTGGAATCAGAGCCTGGATATTTTCAGAAAGGGAGAGGTTTGAGGGATTTGTAGGATATCTAAATGGAGTTACCCTGTAAGCACTCATGCCTTCAAAACTGGGTCTTTGAGGTACTCAGGCAGGATATCTATTTTGTTAAGAGCAGAAAAGGTGATAAGTAAAGAAAGCTAGGAGAGAAGGTTTTTCTTTAATATCTTACACAAAAATTTGAATGACCTTTTTGGCCAACCCGATACAAGTTAAAACTGGACATGGAACAACAGACTGGTTCCAAATAGGAAAAGGAGTATGTCAAGGTTGTATATTGTCACCGTACTTATTTAATTTATATGCAGAGTACAACATGAGAAACGCTGGGCTGGAAGAAGCACAAGCTGGAATCAAGATTGCCAGGAGAACTATCGATAACCTCAGATATGCAGATGACCCCACGCTTATGGTAGAAAGTGAAGAAGAACTAAAGAGCCTCTTGATAAAAGTGAAAAAGTTGGCTTAAAGCTCAACATTCAGAAAACAAAGATCATGGCATCTGGTCCCATCACTTCATGGCAGATAGATGGGGAAACAGTGGAAACAGTGGCAGACTATTTTTTGGGCTCCAAAATCACTGCAGATGGTGACTGCAGCCATGAAATTAAAAGACGCTTACTCCTTGGAAGGAAAGTTATGACTAACCTAGACAGCATATTCAAAAGCTTTGAATTACTTTGCCAACAAAGGTCCGTCTAGTCAAGGCTATGATTTTTCCAGTGGTCATGTATGGATGTGAGAGTTGGACTATAAAGCGAGCTGAATGCTGAAGAATCGATGCTTTTGAACTGTAGTGTTGGAGAAGACTCTTGAGAGTCCCTTGGACTGCAAGGAGATCCAACCAGTCCATCCTAAAGAACTGAGTGTTCATTGGAAGGACTGATGTTGAAGCTGAAACTCCAATACTTTGGCCACCTGATGTGAAGAGCTGACTCATTGGAAAAGACTCTGATGCTGGGAAAGATTGAAGGCGGGAGGAGAAGGGGACGACAGAGGATGAGATGGTTAGATGGAATCACCGACTCACTGGACAGGAGTTTGTGTAGACTCTGGAATTTGGTGATAGACAAGGAGGCCTGGAATGCTGCAGACCATATGGTCACAAAGAGTCAGACGTGACTGAGCGACTGAACTGAACTGAATAAGAGAGAGAGGTCAGGGGAGTGAGTTTTCTGGAAGATGATGGTGATTAGAGTGAGGGAAGGAGTGTGCAGGATAACCTGATGAATGCTTTTACAGGAGTGGTGACCTGAGTGCTCTGGCCCCACATCGATGTGGGCAAGGTCACAGACCTTTACCTAGCCTGTTGTTCAGTCTCCAGGAGCTGTAACTGGAAACTGAGTCCTGGGTGCGAGTCTGTGGTTCAGGAGATAAGAGTGGGTAAAAGGATGTGTGGGGAAATCCCTGGTCTCCTCCAAGTGCCTATTTTTCTGTGGCTGTTCAACTACCAGCATTCTGAGAGGTGGAGGTGGAAAGTAATTGGCAGACTTACCATACTCTAGTATCTCGTGTGTTCTTTCTTATGACACACCTGTATCCATTTTTAATCTGCAGGATGTGGCTGGTCATTTTATTTGGGCAGAAGCCACATGTGAATGAGGTGACGGCTTATTTTAGCTCTTCTCTGGGATTAGTTTTGCCTTGTTCCAGACCAAACATGGGCCTCTGAGCCAAGGCATTTGTTTAAAGTGTCTAAGAAACCTTTTGCTCTGAGCCTCTGGGAAATGGGTGAGGGTGTGAGCATGGATCAGCACTGCTAGGAGAACTCAAGGGCTCAGTATAGTAACACATCAATAGTATGTTAAAAAATTTTTTTTTACACAGTTGCACAAATTTTGTAATATCCTATGATATTTGTTAGCTTTCTAAGAGTAGAATTAATGAAATAAAAATAGTAATATGTAGAAACTAAAAATTCCTACCCTCAGTTCTCTTTTTTCCCTCCCTTTTAATACAACCATCCAGGAAATACCTTCACTGGATCAAGAGAAAACCAAACTTGAGCCTGGTCAACCCCAGCTCTCCCCAGGCATTTCAACCATTCATCTGCATCCACAGTTTCCAGGTAGCCTGTGTTGATTTGTGCTGTTTGTAAGAGTACNCTCTTTTTTCCCTCCCTTTTAATACAACCATCCAGGAAATACCTTCACTGGATCAAGAGAAAACCAAACTTGAGCCTGGTCAACCCCAGCTCTCCCCAGGCATTTCAACCATTCATCTGCATCCACAGTTTCCAGGTAGCCTGTGTTGATTTGTGCTGTTTGTAAGAGTACTCTGAATAAGAGAGTAAGATGAAGATTATTGTGTGTCTCTGGTTTTAAAGTTTTAGTCATGAGAATTCCTAAGTGAGTGAAATATGAAATACACTTATGTATATTAATATCCTCATATAATGTTAGTGTAAGTAGGGTACAGTCGATCCTTCTTTATCCGTGGTTTTACTTTCTGCGGTCAGCTACAGCCCAAAAATATTAAATGGAAAATTCCAGAAATAAACAATTCATACGTTTTAAATTGTGCATTGTTCTGAGTAGCGTGATGAAATCTCACGCCATCCTGTTCCATCCTGCCCAGGACGTGAATCATCCTTTTGTCCAGTATCCACGTTCTATATGCTTCCTGCCCATTAGTGTAGGAAAAAAACAGTATATATAGGATTTGATACTATCTGCAGTTTCAGACATCCACCGGGGGTCTTAGAACATTTGCCCCATGGACAAAGGGAGACTACTGTATTATAAGCGTTATAATGATTAAATTTCTTTCACTATTTTCTGTGGTCAGGAGTAATATATACTATTAGAACATTATTGAGGGTTCATCATTTGATGAGGGTCATTTTTATTGACTTCCAAATTGCTCTCAGATATTGTCACTAAATGTGGAAAGCAGGGCTATAGGTTAATGTCATGACCTTTAGGGAACTATAGCTGTACTTAATATCCAAAAATTAACCGTGGTATGTTAGACTAAATTTTGCTTACATTTTGAAATGGGATCTCAATGCATGTAACAGGCTTTAATTTTCATTTTTATTCTCTCCCTCCTCATATAGTAGTGATTGAAAAAACATCACCTCCTATGCCTGTGGAAGTAGCTCCTGAAGCTTCAACATCCAGCGCCAGCCAAGTCATTGCACCTACTCAAGTAACAGGTAGGTGCAGTATTGATATTGCAGAGTCTGTGGAGGAGACAGGGATGTGAACATTTTAAATGTAAAGTCAAAACTGTATCACATGTATAAGATCACTCATGGCAGAGTTAGTCATAAGAGCAAATGTTTGGAAGTAATCTAAATATTTTTTGAAGGAGGAATATGCTTAAATAAGTGATGGCACATATGCAGTGGAATATCACACAGCTGTTAATGTTTTAAAAGTAATGTCATGGGGAGATGCTTGTAGAATGGTATTTGAATCTGCCACAGGTTTGCACGTGTTCCCCATCCTGACCGCCCCGCCCCAGCCTCCCTCCCCGTGCCATCCCTCTGGGTCGTCCCAGTGCACCAGCCCTGAGCATCCTGTGTTGTGTGTCGAGCCTGGACTGGCGATTTGTTTCACATATGGTATTACACATGTTTCAGTGCCATTCTCCCATGTCGTCTCACCCTCGCCCTCTGAAGCATTTTAAAGTAGGGGAATAACATGACCAGATATGTGATTTTGAAAGATAATAAAAGTAATAGGGAAATGGATCCACTTCTTTGACAGTTACATTTTTCAGTGGAGCTAAAAGTAAAAAGAAGCTACTTTTTTAAAGAGACACGTGTACCCCAGTGTTTATTGCAGCACTGTTTACAATAGCCAGGACATAGAAACAACCTAGATGTCCATCAGCAGATGAATGGATAAGAAATCTGTGGTACATATACACGATGGAGTATTACTCAGCCATTAAAAAGAATACATTTGAATCAGTTCTAATGAGGTGGATGAAACTGGAGCTGATTATACAGAGTGAAGTAAGCCAGAAAGAAAAACACCAATACAGTATGCTGCTGCTGCTAAGTCGCTTCAGTCGTGTCCGACTCTGTGCGACCCCATAGACGGCAGCCCACCAGGCTCCCCTGTCCCTGGGATTCTCTAGGCAAGAACACTGGAGTGGGTGCCAATACAGAATACTAACACATATATATGGAATTTAGAAAGATGGTAACGATAACCCTGTATGTGAGACAGCAAAAGAGACACAGATGTATAGAACAGTCTTTCGGACTCTGTAGGAGAGGGAGAGGGTGGGATGATTTAGGAAAATGGCATTGAAACAAATTGCCAGTCCAGGCTCAGTGTATGATACAGGATGCTTGGGGCTGGTGCACTGGGATGACCCAGAGGGATGGTAAGGGGAGAGAGGAGGGAGGGGTTTCAGGATGGGGAACACGTGTATACCTGTGGTGGATTCATATTGATGTATGGCAAAACCAATACAATATTGTAAAGTAATTAACTTCCAATTAAAATTAATAAATTTATATTAAAAATATGAAGAATAAAACTCTAAAAAAATACAGAACACTGTGATTTCAATTTTATCTTTTAAATGTTTATAAACACAGAAAAAGAAAGTTCATCGAAGTGTTTAACCATCCTCAGCTAATAGGATCATGGATAAGCTTTCTGCTCAATATATTTTTATATATTTTCCAAATTCTGTTTAATAAACATGTTATTTCAGCCATTAGTGAGAAATTATAAAGCTTTATTATAATTTATAACCAACAGCTTAAAAGTTAATACCCTTAATGTATAGTGAGGGCTTATAAATCAGCATTAAAAATACTAATAGAAAAACAAAATTAATATCATCAGATAATTCATAGGTAACATACCAAGAAACAGGTATGTAATAGGAAATTTCAACTTTACTAGTACTCAGATGCAAATTAAAGTGAGAATTCTTTATTCTTATCAATGTAATATTTCATTTTTACTAGAGTGAAGTCAAGGCGCTCACAATTATGGAAAGGAATGTAAAGTAGTTCAACTTTTCTGGAAAGCACAAACTGGCAATATGTATCAAGAACTTTAAAAATGTTCAGGACTTTTAACTCATTAATCCTACATTAAGATAACTAGTATAAGGAAATAATGTCTCCCCAACACTGTTGTAATGGTTTGTATAAACGGGCACTTACCACAGCACTGTGTATAATAGAGAAAAAATAGAAATACCTAAATATTTAACTATAGGGAAATAGATAATTATATCTACATTGAAACATTATGCTACCACCAATTTCTACAGTATTTTTGAAGAATTTGTAAAAATATACCAGAAAATGGTCACAAGATATTGCTAAATACAAGACGAAGTATGTAAAAATAAAGGATATAGAGTATTAAACCAATTATATAAAAAGAGACATACATTGAGAAAATGCTAGAAGAAAATACACCAGATCAGCAGTGGTTATTTGGGAGTAGGGTCTGAGGGGGTTGAATGTTGTTTCCTTGTGGAATTGTTTGTGTATTCCACATATTCTGATGTGGAAAAACATTTTTGTAATCAAAGTATCCCTAAGGTGCATCATATTAGCATGCGTTCATGATACCATTGCAGGATGAGGTTGGCAGTGTATACAGGAGGAGCTAACAGAGGAGAGTGCAGCCTCTCTCAGAGTTTTGCCTCTTAAGAAACATTACGTTGCATCATTTCCAACAGAGACATGCTTGGTTAGATGTATTAATTAGTTGGACCGTGGTGATCATTTCACAGTGTATAGATATTAAAATGCCAAGTTGTATGCCGTTAAGTACATAACAGTTTTTATATGGTTTAAAAACCAAAGCTTTGACCTGTTTTCTCAGAATTGTGCATGCACTTTCTCTTAGACACTTGAATTGATGCAGCGGACAGAAGAGCGTTTTTAACCACTCCCCTGTCCTGAGCTGAAGTGCAGTTAAGTAGGGCAGTTACATCATGCACCCAGCAGTGTGTTCTCACCTGCTTCAGCGATACCCTCAAGGCGCAGCTGCATCCAGAGTCATGGCCTTCCCATATGAATGCAAAGCAGCTGCTCTTTGGTTTTACTGTAAATAGTGAGCAGAGTGATATAGAAATGTTAACTATTCTAAGTAGTGGGTTGACTCACATGCTTCTGGCCAAATCCTGTGTTTCTAGTGATAGAGTGAAATGCTAGTGATTTTTGTTTGTTTTTAACGGCTGTAGCTAAAATTGTTTTTCTCTGTTCTGAAGTCACAGCTATATCTACTTATTTCATTAAACCCGTTTATGAAAGACTGGGCTTCTCTGGTGGCTCAAATGGTAAAAAATCCACCTGCAATGAGAGAGACCTGGGTTTGATCCCTGGGTTGGGGAAGAGTCCCTGGAGGAGGGCATGGCAGCCCACTCCAGTATTCTTGCCTGGAGAAAGCCCATGGACTGAGGAGCCTGGCGGACTGCAGTCCTTGGGGTTGCAGAGTCAGACACGACTGAGCGGCAAAGCACAGCATGTGAATGGCTACCATGCAAGGCATGCAAACAGATAACGCACCATCTTGGTTAGCAGGTCTTCTCATTGTTTATATCTGCGATAAAAAAGAAAATTGCAGTCTGTCAATGTGCTAGTTCTTTCAAGTACTCTATTTCCATTTTCCAGTGTGAAGGCACTTCTGTTTTGTGCCTTTTTAACAATGGCTGACTTAACAGACAGACTTCTTGCAGTTTAGCTTTGTAGAAGTTTGGCTAGATAAACGCAGTTTGATCATTTAAATGCAGCCCTGTGAGGAATAACAAATTGCAGTTACTCAGCTTCAACTGAACTGTGGAACTGATAGAAGAAATGAAAGTAGTTGTGCTATATGAAGTTGTTAGAAGACAGCTTAATTTGAGTTTGGCAGAGATACAGGGCTAACATCTGCTATCACATGTTTGAAGCAGAAATATTTCCTTCCAGGAAACAAGTGACATTGAAATTTCATTTTCACACAGCATTTATAGGTGCTCTGACTTCCTATAGTAAAAGAATCTTTCTGAACCAATCCATGGGGAGAACATTTTAAATAGTTTTTGAATTTAAATAATTTGCAGTTTTGGAGCTATACTATGATCTGTAATCTACCCTAGAACAAGAGGAATGTTTTGTATCAAATTTAATTGAAATCAAAATATAGATGTTCCCATTGATTTTGATAAGAGAGCCAGATATGTAGATTGAAAGAGCAATCTGATTGAGTCTCTCTGGAACATTAGGCAGAGTTTTTCATTTTTTGTTTGTTTGTTTCTTGGAACACAAAGGAGGTAGATGTTTGTCACTCTTAGTTTCTTACATGAATTGAAGAAAGGAATAGAATAATAGGCGTCTAAAATAACCAAAATCAGCCTCACATTGCTCAGCAATGATATCTTTATGATGGTGAAATTGGAAGTAGCCTTTGTAGATTTCGTCAGACTCACTTTGACTTGTAATAATTATAAAGGGAGCCACATATTTGGAGGGAATAAGGGTGATATTTTCCACTCTAAGCAGCTGAGTTGGTGGCTTGCAGTATTATTGGCACACTGTTTCCAAAGAAATGATACATTTCAGCATAATAAATTATTGATTTAGCGTAGTGTCTTAGTAGCTCATGGATAGGTTGGAAAATCAAACCTTTATTTCTCTGGCAAGTATTTACAAAGTGGAAACATCTGCTTCAATTGTTGTGGGACAGTTTATGCTCTTTGTGGGGCAGTTAGGAAGCCAGGGCATTTTTGTAAACCTTTCCATGAGTTGACATTTGATACCTTCCTCTGCCAGCTCTTCCTAAACTTTCTCCATGGCCCTTGCAGACCAGCCAGAAATTATTCTGACTTTCATGACTGCTTTGTGTAAACTTTTGTAATCATTATGGCCCAAACGTTGTAAAAACTATTTCGCTCATCAGATCTTTTCCAGAACTCATCAGTGACCCCTTTATAAAAACCTTTGTCCCTGAAGCATATTACCAGTGTCCTGACAGCCTCAATAAACTATGTAGGCTCATGGAAGATGAACTTTGATGCATGTAAAATCATCATGCTTTAATATTTCCAGCTCTTGTTTATTTATTTATTTTGAGTAATCACATGAGCAGGAAAAAAGCAAAAGGTCAGCGTATTCATTTTCATATCTTGCCAAAAGCTTTCTTTTTCATTTAATTCTTAAAGATACCAGACTCTTAAATCTATCTCTGGCCGTCTTTCTGGGACAAATAGACCGTTTGGTTTTCCATTGGCTTTTGGTCATGACTCTTTTTTCCAAATTCTAAATGGACTCCCGGGAAAGAGTCAACGAAGTCCTTGGCCTGATGTAGGTGAAGCTGTTTCAGAGGCCGCGTGTGCAAGGGCGGTCCTGCNTGGTTTTCCATTGGCTTTTGGTCATGACTCTTTTTTCCAAATTCTAAATGGACTCCCGGGAAAGAGTCAATGAAGTCCTTGGCCTGATGTAGGTGAAGCTGTTTCAGGGGCCGCGTGTGCAAGGGCGGTCCTGCACCCTAGGGGAAATATGATGGGCATTATGAAGGGGGACGGTTCCAGGAGTCCAGTGGGAACAGTCTCTTGTCTCTGGGAAGCCAAACATGCTTGAGAAGAGACGACATGATCATTAACCTGAGTGCCCCAGAGCCCAGTCATTACTGCTTTCTGTGCAAGGCTTNCCGCGTGTGCAAGGGCGGTCCTGCACCCTAGGGGAAATATGATGGGCATTATGAAGGGGGGCGGTTCCAGGAGTCCAGTGGGAACAGTCTCTTGTCTCTGGGAAGCCAAACATGCTTCAGAAGAGACGACATGATCATTAACCTGAGTGCCCCAGAGCCCAGTCATTACTGCTTTCTGTGCAAGGCTTCACCATATTCCCAGAGCCTGTGGCGGTGCCATCAGCACATATGGGGAAATGTATGTTTTGACCTGAACTGATCCTTTCTGTGGGAACAGGCTAGCATGGCTCTGTGTGAGTGACCTCTTAGAAAAATGTAAAGCATAAGGTCTTTGCCCCTTAAAATGCAGAGAAAGCCAGAAGCTTTTTTTCTAAGCCTGAAGTTTAATTTTTTTCAGTTTTAAGACAATACCATCAGGACTGCCTTTCTGTGAAACTTATAATCAAGAATGAAAGTGTAACAGTCAAAGAAGGGAAGTGTAGGAAGAGATGGTGTGAAACACCTTTTGAAAGTTTTAAGAGTATCAATAATTTGTTTTTAACTTTAAAATCCTGTTGATCCATTTTGTTGTTTTTTTGTTTGTTTTTTTGAGATGTGGTTGACATATAACATTGTATAAGTTTAAGGTATACAACGTGCTGGTTTGATACATTCGTGTATTGTACTATGATTACTACAAAAGAATTCGCTAACACCTCTATCAAGGCACATGCTTTCTTGTGTGTTAAGGAAAGTTAAGATTTAGTGTTGTTGATTATAATCTGGTAGATTTTTTGATGAATGGTAAAGAGGAAGCAGAGGTGTTTTAAAGTTGTTAATTTTTCTTTTTGAACTTAGAAGGGTGGGATACCAAATAGATAAATGGGATCTCTGAGGATAAACTGATACAATTTATCTTGTGTATAAAAAATGGGACAAACTATAGAAATCTAGCATGTTAGTAAATATCCCCTCACACTGATGTAGCTCTTAGTACCCTCTAGTGGTGTCCGAGTAGCATTTTCTTACATACGTTAGTGCCAGCTGGGATCAACGTTTTCAAACTGCAGTTTTATATACATAATCTATGAAATAATCAGCTAAGAATGCTCATGCTTTCCTCATAAATATTTCAACCTCATAGCTTCTATTTAAGATACTAAATTGGAAGGAAAGGCTGTTATTGTTCATTTCTTAAGACAAAAGATACGGGATGCTTGGGGCTGGTGCACTGAGATGACCCAGAGGGATGGTATGGGGACGGAGGAGGGGGGGGGTTCAGGATGGGGAACACGTGTATACCTGTGGCGGATTCATGTTGATGTATGGCAAAACCAATAAAATATTGTGAAGTAATTAACCTCCAATTAAAATAAATAAATTTATATTAAAAGAAATTGAAAAATTTAAAATCCTTAATGATTTCTTCTATCTTAGAGTTGACTTAAATTATCTAAATATTGGCACACTGACATAGGAAAGTATCTCATCTGAATTAAGCATCACATATTTTTGAAGACTTTATTTACATATGTAAACATTCCATTCTAAAGCTGTGCCTGAAAAGGAACAGATAAATATTTGGTAATCAATAAATTGGTATGTGTGGGAGTGGGGGCAATGAGTACCCATCAGGCATTTCCTGAAAACCCCAGATGTCCAATCTTTTAATTAATTCTGACTACTTCTTGCTAGTATATTGTCATCTTCTAATTTTTCTTTTTGCAAATTTGATCAATATGTCTTCTCTGATTTAAGCAAATGACAGAGAAGAACATAAAATAATTTCAGAGAAAATCAAGAAATCTAAATACCATTAATTTTAAGAGGAGGCATCTGCTTACATTAAGAATAGATGGTTAAAGAACTGCTTCTCACACTATTCTACTAAAGAATTCTTATAAACAGAGAAGAGAGTTCTTACCTGAGGGTCTAGAAGTAGAACCTGGAGAAGATTACGTTTTTTACTTTCAGATTTTTGCAGCACATGGAAATGATAATTTTTTAAGAAAGACTTTTCTGATTATAGAAGTAATAACACTTGTTCATTGTAGAAATTTGGAAAACACATAAAAATATAGATAATACCAATCCCCATAATTGTAACAGTTAGATTTATTTTCCTCCAATCTGCTTTTCTGTGTATAAAATAATTTAAGTCATATCCTATATTATAATTTGTACCTGACTATATTTTCTTAAAAAATAAGCATTTTCCTATGCTGCTAACGATTATTATATAATCTATATTGTGTATGTCTCATAATTCATTATGTTATATGATTAAAATCAGTCATTTAAGTTTAAGCAGTCATGGTAATTACCTATGTCTTTAGTCTTTTGGATTTTTTTTCCTGTAAATTGACATTATACTGACTATAAACTATTTTTCTGATAGTGGATTAGCATAAATAGGTTCACTAAAGAGATAAATAATTTTGAATGTGTGCTTTTATCATAATCCAAGTGATTTTACGCAAAATACTGCAGCTCTGTAGTCATATGCTTCCTTTTAAAGCCTAACAACTTTTCAAATAACTTGCATCAGTTGTCTTAAAATCACAGCACAGTGAATAACACTTGATGAAAAATGAATGTGGTTTGGGTTTTGGAGAGTAACCTCAACCCCAATTTAGGTCATTTCCATAGTGAATTTTTGTTAAAGCACTGTTTTCCACATTTTTCTTCAGAATTCACAGTGGGTTATTGATGACAGAAGCACGCCTGTTTTTCTTTTCATTCAAACCATAGACCCCATTAACCAAGGTGTGCTTTAGCTTGTTACACTTGAGCCCCTGGTCTTCCTCCACTGGGCCGTTTGGGCTTATCCGTGATGCCATCTGTTTTAAGTGTTTACTGCATGGTGACAGTGAGATAATAGCTAGTAGTATTATTTATGTGCTATTTCTTTGTTATATATTCTTTTTTCCCAAATTACTTATTTATGACTGTGCTAGATCTTTATTGCTGTGCATGGGCTTTCTCTAGTGACATCACACAGGGGCTACTCTCTAGTTGCGCTGTTCAGGCTTCTCATTTCCGTGGCTTGTCTTGTTGCAGAGCTCAGGTTTCAGAAAACGTGTGCTTCAGTAGTTGCAGCTCATGGACTCTAGATTTAAGGCTCAGTTGTTGTGGTGTGTGGGCTTAGTTGCCCTATGGCATATGGAGTCTTCCTGGACAGGGAACGAACTCATGTCCCCTGCATTGCAGAGCTGATTCTTAACTACTGGACCACTAGGAAAGACCCTGTTATGTATTCGTAAATAACTTCAATAGGAACAACCACAGTAATCAGTAATAATGGCTACTTTTTTCTGAGCACATATACTGTGCCAGGCATTGAGCTACATGCATTATTTAGGTTGTCTCTTTTGAACCTCACACTCTGAAGTTGGTGCTCTGGTCATTCTCATTTATACATAGAGAAAAGTGAGGCTTAGATTGTTTAAGTAATTTGTGCATTGTGACAGATCAAAGAAGGGGCAGCAAGGTTGGTACTTGTACTCTCGTCTCAAGCCTGGGCTCTGACCGCCAGCTGTACTGCCCACTCCCTCCTATACTATTATACATCCTTACAAAGATCATTGAAATCAACAGACTATCTTGGAGTAATTCATCTCAGAAAGTCACCTTTGAGTTTTCAGGTCATTTTGGTAATAAAGCATGTTGTGATGGCCTTCACCCACTGGCAACTCCCCTCCCCTTGCCTTGACCACAGCCTGTGTCTATGAGTGGAGCAAGGACTTCATAGAAGAAGCCAGTCTTACGCAGGAATCAGGAAGGAAGGAAGGAAGGAAGGAAGGAAATGAGCAGAGAAGATTTGGAATAAGATTCTATATTCTACTAGTGTAAATAAAATATGCTCCTGTTGAAATTGGCAAATTAAGAATAAGTTGCATCCAGAAGTTTTGCTTTGATTAGAAGTGGTAAATCTTTCTGGAGAATTAATGAGAAATTTGGGAGGAGGTTGAGTATGTTTTTGGAACTTGAATTTGGCCTGCTAACAAATAGTAGAAAGTTGCCATCTATTTCTTATCAGAAGGAATCATGTGATTCAGTCTATCATCCAAAATGAAGTAGAGAGGATAGAAACTCATTTATGGGCTATCTTGAAAGTTCAGAATTGATGATAACGTCCAGGATGGCCTCTTTCTAAATTTCCACCTACTCCAGTTCATCTTAGAAGTTGTGTCTCTCAGAATTTTTGATGGCTTTGGCTGTGACTAACTGATCAATTATAATGTAATCAGATGAGTTTACATTTGAGTTAAGAGTGTAAAATTTTGTTTTCTAATGCATAATTGGCAAGGTATTCAGGAAAAACAAAGTAATCGTTTGCAAGGTGCAATGAAATCTTTGTTTATATCTGTTTTGTCCCACATTTTCTTATTTTTAAAGAAATCAATGAATGTACTGTGAACCCAGACATCTGTGGAGCAGGACACTGCATTAACCTGCCAGTGAGGTATACCTGTATATGCTACGATGGATACAAGTTCAATGAGCAACAGAGGAAATGTGTTGGTAAGAAGACACTTGGTTGATGAGATTATTAAATATCGAATGTTTGCACATTAAGAACATTTTAATCATGGGGAAAATACTATTTAATTAAAAAAAATTTTTCTTCCTGAGCTAAAGGTACTCAAAAAATAGGCTTGCTTAACTCCTAGAAGGTTCTTACCTCTTGGTTCAATGCTGCCTGCTTTGCCAAGAGTAATACAGTTACATCAAGGTGGAATAATTTCCCAAAGTTTTTCAGGTAAAGAATATAGACAATAATTAAGAGCTCTAGAAAGAGCTATCTATAAACATATTTAGCAAAAATTAATATTAATATATCCTACAATAAAAATATATAAGTTTATAAAATTTGATTTTTAAAAGGAATTTCTATTCAGTTAAGTTCAGTCACTCAGTCATGTCTGATTCTTTGTGACGCCATGGGCTGCAGCATGTCAGGTTTCCCTGTCCATCACCAACTCCTGAAGCTTGCTCAAACTCATGTCAATTGAATTGGTGATGCCATCCAACCATCTCATCCTCTGCCGTCCCCTTCTCTTCCTGCCTTCAATCCTTTCCAGCATCAGGGTCTTTTCCAATGAGTTAGTTCTTCGCATCAGGTGGCCAAAGAATTGGAGCTTCAGTCTCAGCATCAGTCCTTCCAGTGATATTCAGGGCTGATTTCCTTTAAGATTGGCTGGTTGGATCTCCTTGCAGTTAAAGTGACTCTCAAGAGTCTTTTTCAACACCACAGTTCAAAAG
>SJYA01001589.1:1405544-1574658 GCA_006410615.1 Neotragus moschatus
GCAATGAAATCTTTGTTTATATCTGTTTTGTCCCACATTTTCTTATTTTTAAAGAAATCAATGAATGTACTGTGAACCCAGACATCTGTGGAGCAGGACACTGCATTAACCTGCCAGTGAGGTATACGTGTATATGCTACGATGGATACAAGTTCAATGAGCAACAGAGGAAATGTGTTGGTAAGAAGACACTTGGTTGATGAGATTATTAAATATCGAATGTTTGCACATTAAGAACATTTTAATCATGGGGAAAATACTATTTAATTAAAAAAAATTTTTCTTCCTGAGCTAAAGGTACTCAAAAAATAGGCTTGCTTAACTCCTAGAAGGTTCTTACCTCTTGGTTCAATGCTGCCTGCTTTGCCAAGAGTAATACAGTTACATCAAGGTGGAATAATTTCCCAAAGTTTTTCAGGTAAAGAATATAGACAATAATTAAGAGCTCTAGAAAGAGCTATCTATAAACATATTTAGCAAAAATTAATATTAATATATCCTACAATAAAATATGTTTATATAAGTTTATAAAATTTGATTTTTAAAAGGAATTTCTATTCAGTTAAGTTCAGTCACTCATTCATGTCTGATTCTTTGTGACGCCATGGGCTGCAGCATGTCAGGTTTCCCTGTCCATCACCAACTCCTGAAGCTTGCTCAAACTCATGTCAATTGAATTGGTGATGCCATCCAACCATCTCATCCTCTGCCGTCCCCTTCTCTTCCTGCCTTCAATCCTTTCCAGCATCAGGGTCTTTTCCAATGAGTTAGTTCTTCGCATCAGGTGGCCAAAGAATTGGAGCTTCAGTCTCAGCATCAGTCCTTCCAGTGATATTCAGGGCTGATTTCCTTTAAGATTGGCTGGTTGGATCTCCTTGCAGTTAAAGTGACTCTCAAGAGTCTTTTTCAACACCACAGTTCAAAAGCATCAATTCTTCGGTGCTTAGTTTTCTTTATGGTCCAACTTTCACATCCATACATGAGTGCTGGAAAAACCAAAGCTTTGACTCTATGTACCTTTGTTGGAATTTCTATACTGAAAATCAGTATATGCTGACAAGAGACTGTTAATGGATTTATAATGTAGGGAGCTCATATCTGCTTCTTTGGGGAAAAATATATCTCACAAAGGGGTGTAAATGTGTTAAGTCATTTTAATGTGTTAACACTAAATTTAATATCTTTTTTAGAAAAGGAAGTTCAATAAGAGTTATAAGGCAAATATGGAGCCGCAAAGTGATGTACCTAATTAAACCCACTTTATGTGAAATTGCATTATGCAAATATGACTTTTGCTGTTCAGTTTTGCATATATATGTGGAGTGAGGTGTGAGGGGGACACCACTTCCTCTATAGTATGACTGTTTCTCGTGAATTTGCATACATGAGATGTATTATGTTTAGAATCACAAGCGTAAAGTTGAAAAGGGCAGTCAGTCGAGATGATTCAGTCTTGCTTTACCCATGTGCACTGTGAGAGAGGGTGCCTATCATGACATTGCTCACTGCCTCTGCTAAGCTGGCCTGGGATTTACATGGTGAATTCCAGCACTTACCTGACTCCAGTTATCAGGCAGGTCCTTTTGTGTTGATGTGAAATCTGTCTTTTGAAACACCAATATCATAGCTGTACCTTGAACTTTCAAAGCAGGATGCCATACGTGTATTCCCTTTTTGCAATAGCAGTCCTTCAGGTATTCGGGGAAACTGAGTGTATTCCTTTTACTGTTTTCCTCACTTATAAGGTGGGACAGAGGAGACAGAATGTTAGTATTTCATGAACAGAGAGTATGAGAATTTCATGCCACACTGATCCTTTTGTATGTCTTTTTGTTCACAGATATTGATGAATGCGCTCAGGATCAACACCTTTGCTCCCAGGGACGCTGTGAAAACACTGAGGGAAGTTTCTTGTGTATTTGCCCAGCAGGATTCATGGCCAGTGAGGAGGGTACTAACTGCATAGGTAATAGCAGTGTTCTTTCTGATGCATAAATTCCCTCATGTGGGTTTCTAACTCCCCTGATTCCATTAGTCCAGGGCCCATTCAGACAACCCAGAATTTATTATTAAACCTATTACAACACAGTAATCTGCTAGATTATAGAAGATTAAAAAATGAAATTTCTTCCCCCAACACTTTTGAATGAAGAATATCAAATGTGTGCAAAGACCAGTGGTGTTATGTATTTCTTTTGGATTCAAGTAAATCCAAGCCACTCAGTTTTTTGGAACAAATCAAAGAGATAATAGATAGTAGGAATCAATTACTTCATTCTTAAATTTGAACTAACCTTGGAGATGGGAGAGGTTTAAAATTAGGTTTTGGGAAATAACACTTGACAATGTTTCCTGCTTTGCTTAGATGTCGATGAGTGTCTGAGGCCAGACGTCTGTGGGGAAGGGCATTGTGTCAATACCATGGGGGCCTTCCGATGTGAATACTGCGATAGCGGGTACCACATGACCCCAGGAGGCCACTGCGAGGGTGAGTCTGCTGAGAGGATGGGGAGACCACAGCCCTTCGGAGTGGAGCACACATGTCCATGAAATGCAGGGCTAGTTCAGAACTTGAGGCTTGTAGGCACATGGCCTGGTATGAGTTTTCCTCCACTGCCAATCCATGCAGGACACTGGCTTGCCCAGGCTCTGGCTACCTCCCAGAATCAAAGCCTCTTTGCCTCCCTTCAGTGGCTCTGTCTTCTTCCTCTCTCTATTACTCATTTCAATATCTGCCTTCCCTGGTAGGTGGAGTGACATCACTTTGTAACAGTGAACTGCAGAGGATCTTAGTACAAACCCAGACTTAATCACAGTGTCTGTCTGCATCATTCACCTGGGGACATGGTCCAGGTGTCACCTGTGTGAACTTTTTGTTTTCAANAGTGGCTCTGTCTTCTTCCTCTCTCTATTACTCATTTCAATATCTGCCTTCCCTGGTAGGTGGAGTGACATCACTTTGTAACAGTGAACTGCAGAGGATCTTAGTACAAACCCAGACTTAATCACAGTGTCTGTCTGCATCATTCACCTGGGGACATGGTCCAGGTGTCACCTGTGTGAACTTTTTGTTTTCAACCTTTTCATCTTGGTCCATTCCTTTGTCTCAGCTTCTTACTTTCGCCTGTGTTCCCAGACTTGCTTGCGGATCTCTACAAAAATGTTGTCTGACCAACCAAAGGTCAGACTCCAGCTGCGTCTGATAAAATTTCTTTAATGCTGACCCCAGCAATGGATTTGCTCTCATTGCAAAATGTTTTGAGGAGTTTTGAACATTTGAAAGTTAAGATGATTGAATATTTCTGTTTGTGTATGTGTCCCAAGTCACATGGGTTCTTTTTGAAAGCACCGTGGTACACTTTGAATAATTATTTTTGTGAAGAAATACACTGAACCTCTGCTTCAGTCTTCATGGAAATGTGAACAAGACGAAGGAGCAGGGTCCTTTGGACATGTTCTGAGGAGCCTGGGTGTGGGGTTGGTGCTGGTTCCACATGTTCACTGCCTGGCTACCTGACATTTAGCCTGTTTTCAGACATGGCTGGGCCTCCAGAGCTCGGGAGGGATAAGCTGGTTGGGGAAGGGTGCTCTCTGCTGTTTCTTGGCTCCAATATGTTGGGTTTTTTTTTCACAGTTCTAATGATCAGGCCTGGAGGGAGAGCTCATTAGACATTTTTTTGGCAGCCTGCACCTGCTTCACTTGCTGGCCTCTTGCCTTAGCCCCTGAGTTATCTGGAGAGAAGTGGGGAGCATTTTATGTTACTCCATCAGCTTCCATCAGAACAGAGATATGAACTCTTCCCCTGATGGCTGAGGGCCTTGGGAAAGTGCAGGTGTGAAGTGTCCCCGCTCTTCTCTTATGGGGGACTGTCCCTCTGCTCTGGAGGCCACTTGAGGATGGGTAGGATGGAGATGATGGCTTTTCAGCTCATGATCCCCACACTCAGTAACTGTCTAGCTTGGGGCCAGTTATGTAGGCCCTTCAAAACTTAGTTCTTCATCTGTGAAATGGGAACCATGCAGTTAACTTTCAGGCTCGTGCAGGTAAATGGGTGTTGCAGTATGTCAGATGGTGCCTGTCACCTTGTTCACTCTCAAGAAGTACTACTTTCCCTAAACTTCCCCTTTCCCTGACTCCTTTTGTTTTTGCTTAGATATTTTTAGAATATCTATAATTGTGGGAGTTTTTAAGAAAGAAATGGGGCTTGGGTCTGTATGACAGGCACTTATATGCAAAACTGTGCTTCCCCAAAAGGTCAAATACAGATCCTCAGGTTCTACACACAGACTCAGGACGGGAAGATAAAGTATTTAAGGAATTACTACAGGTTAAGGATGCACAGTAGAGAGGAGTAGAAAAGAAAGGTGAGGATAAGTAAGTAAATGGAAAGAAGAAGACTCTTCAGTACTATTCAGTGCATGGAAATTATTTAACAGAAATCTCACCAGCATCCCCTGAGTTAATAATTATATAATTCTATTCCCATGAAAAAGCTTGAAATGAAGGAGCCAAATAACGTGGCTGTTTTCTAATTTCACCATGGACCAGAACCAAAGGTCCCTGGGCTTCTGGCTCACTGAAGATTTTCTCAGCTGTCACTGACAAAGTTGCTTTCAAACAGCGCCAGTCTCCAAGGAGTCTACTGTAGCCTACAGACATTATCTCATGCACCCTTACTTTATTCTCTGAAGGTATTACCAGGCAGGTAGTCCCTCATTAATAGATGAAGGAACAAGCAAACAGGTGAGAGCAGCAGGAAATCTAGGGGTGTTACTGTCTTATGTTGCTCAGCATTGTACTTTATTTATCAGACTAGCCTATCTCAATGACCTTCTCTGACTTAGCAGTTGTAGTTCCATTTTTTTTTTTTAAAATCCCATCCAGAGAAGAATGTAATGCTGTTTGGAAAATTAAACTGGCAAGCATCATCTTTTTGTAGAACAAGAAGTCCCAGAACATCTGACCTAACAAAAAACACCACTGTGTGTCATTGTCTATTGGCAAGGATTTTTTGCTGATAGGAAAAAAAAGTTGCAACACTGACCTGGTGCTTATTCTATTAATAACATCTTTTACTTTAAGCATCTTTTCATACATCTCTAATGATACATAATGGGAGGTGATTTTTGAGAATTTGCCAGAATGATGACATCAAATACCCATGCATGTTCAGTGTATTCATTATATATTTCCTTCACTTTTTTTTCCTGAAAAATCTTGTTTAAATTTTAAATGTGATTAGAGGTCCTATATACATCTTATATCATGATGCTTAGACACTGTATCCACTCACTTGGAAAATACCTGTTTCAGTTGGGGCTGGTACCCAGGTGATAGTGCTCATTTTAAATGGTTGAAAAGTTATGTTTTCATTTCATTAAATGGTTGAAAGGTACCTCTGTCACCTTTCCCCCCATTTTATTGTTTTTTTAAATTGGAGGTTAATTGCTTTATAATGTTGTGGTTGTTTCTGCTGTACAACAACTCAAATCGATCAGAACTGTGTGTGTGTGTGTGTGTATCCCCTTCCTCTTGAGCCTCCCTCCTATCTCCCGCCCCCACCCCAACCCTCTAGGTTGTCAGTAGGATGCAAGGTTGGGCTCCCTGAGTTATATGGCGGCTCCCTTCTAGCCATCACTTTTACACATTGTAGTGTATGTATGTCAATGCTGCTTTCTCAGTTCGTTCCATCCTCTCCTTCCCTAGCTGTGTCTACGAGTCTTTTTTCTATATTCACATCTCCAATTGTTTGACCATTCTTTAGAAAGTCTGAAGCTATTGTATCTCTGCCACAGTTCTGTCCATATTTAAGGTGATTTTGTTTTCTTCTCACATTGAAAAGAACAATGATTAATAACTTTAGTTAGCTGTGAATGTGAAAAGCAAGGTGTATTTTTAAACCAGAATATATTACCCTATGATTATTCACCATAGTTTCTGGAAAATCTTGGAAGTATTTGATGAGTTCATTCTCTCCTAATGTTCTTTCTTGACCTCCATGGAATTCCTATCACGTGAAAAGTTTTAAATTATTCAAACCTCAGATGTTTTGGGGACCATGAAGCCAAAGCAAGGGTTTCCCTAGAGTACCCCATTGTCTGCAGAGAGAACCTCTAGCCAGGTGGATAAGTGACTTCGTCACTGTTGTGTTCATTTCTTGTATTTCTTTCTGGCAAACCAGACTATTACTTGAAAGATGTTGATGTCCAAAAAGTGGTCCTAGAGAACTGCCAACTCACAGAGTGGAGAGATCTGGGCCTGCCAACTGGAGAATCGGGGCCAAGTTCTCCCTTGAACCATATGTTAATATTTCAATCAAGTTATACCTGGCCATGCATTCTCACTGAGTGTTTAAGTGCATACCTAGGGCTTTACTTTTCCAGTTATTGTTTTCCCCACCAATCTTTTTCCCCTTTATCACACAAGTCAGTTTGTGCTTTAGTGTTCTGATAAAATGTCTGTGACCTAGCTTTTTTTATTTTCTCAGATGTTGATGAATGTTTGATTCCAAGTACTTGTCCAGATGAGCAGTGTGTGAATTCTCCTGGATCTTACCAGTGTGTTCCCTGCACAGAAGGGTTTCGAGGCTGGAACGGGCAGTGTCTTGGTAAGTACTAGAGTATACTTATCATAGTTGTGTGTCTTTTGTCTGGCTGGTTTTCTAATAGAGTGGTATAATGCCAAGTGAGCTGTCTTTCAAAATGGAAAAAGGTGAGAGAAAAAAAGGCATGTAACAAACTCATGTCATTCAGAGAAAAGTTCTAAGTAACTTTTAACCATGAAGAAAATAAGAAATTGAGTGGACAGGAAGGAAGGAAGATTTTACATGAAACATAATTCTGATTGAAACAAATTGTTATCCCTGATGTGATTAATACTCAAAACCAAATAAAATATTGATAATAAATGCCACAAAGAGGAGAGAGGTGGAGAGCAAAATGCTTAAAAAGAGAAGGTATGAGACGGAGCTACCACAGACTTATAGAATCAAGAAATATACACAAACTTGCTGCCGAAGCAGCAAATATAGAAAGAGAAATCTGGACTGATTGCCCATTGATGCTTTTGAACTGTGGTACTGGAGAAGACTCTTGAGAGTTCCTTTGACTGCAAGGAGGTCAAACCAGTCCATCCTAAAGGAAATCAACCCTGAATATTCATTGGAAGAATTGATGGTGAAGCTGAAGCTCCAATACTTTGGCCACCTTGATGCGAAGAGCTGACTCACTCGACAAGACTCTGATACTGGGAAGGATTGAGGGCAGGAGGAGAAGGACACGACAGAGAATGAGATGGTTGGATGGCGTCACTGACTCAATGGACACGAATGAGCAAACTCCAGGATATGGTGGAGGACCGAGGAGCATGGTACGCTGCAGTCCATGGGGTGGCAAAGAGTCGGACATGACTGAACAACAGCATCCCCTTATATTTGTTCATTCATTCACTCACTCAAGTATTTAATGAATACTGAGTACCTCCTCCTCCAGGTACTGAGGAAGATGATGACTCTGCTTTGCTCCTGATTATTTGTGTTCTAGTTAGCTTTCCCCCTTAATGGTTTTCCTTTGTGTTTCTGTTTACCCTGTGATCTTTTTCGCAAAAGCTGAACTGTTTCCCACCCCATGCCACATTCTGACAATGTGAGTTAAGCTTTTCCATCCTTCCTCTCTTCTTTCTTTTCTTCTCAAATACAGTATAATTTACTGTCTACAGAGTGGTGGACTTCCCCTGATAGCTCAGCTGGTGAAGAATCTGCTGGAGGAGACCCCAGTTTGATTGCTGGGTTGGGAAGATCCCCTGAAGAAGGGATAGTTTACCTACTCCTTTATTCTTAGGCTTCCCTTGTGGCTTAGCTGGTAAAGAATTTGCCTGCAGTGTGGGAGACCTGGGTTCGATCNTGAAGAATCTGCTGGAGGAGACCCCAGTTTGATTGCTGGGTTGGGAAGATCCCCTGAAGAAGGGATAGTTTACCTACTCCTTTATTCTTAGGCTTCCCTTGTGGCTTAGCTGGTAAAGAATTTGCCTGCAGTGTGGGAGACCTGGGTTCGATCCCTAGGTTGGAAAGATTCCCTGGAGAAGGGAAAGGCTACCCACTCCAGTGTTCTGGCCTGGAGAATTCATGGACTTTACAGTCCATGGGGTTGCAAAGAGTTGGACATGACTGAGTGACTTTCACTTTACTTACATACAGAGTGGTACTCAATGCTGGGATACATTGAAGGACCAACCAAAGTGCCTTCTTCTTTTGTTTGTTAACAGTCTTTTGGACTCTGTGGGAGAGGGAGAGGGTGGGATGATTTGGGAGAATGGCATTGAAACTTGTATAGTATCATATATGAAACGAATCACCAGTCCAGCTTTGATGCATGATACTGGATGCTTGGGGCTGGGGCACTGAGACGACCCAGAGGGATGGTATGGGGAGGGAGGAGGGAAAGGGGGGGAAAAAAAGAAAATATATCAAGTGCTATGTAAATGTTATTCTATAAAATTAAATGAAATTAATTTATTTTAATTGGAGGATAGTTGCTTTACAACATTGTGATGGTTTTTGCCATGTATCAGCATGAATCAGCCAGAAGTATACATGTGTCCCCTTCTGCATCCTGCATCCTCCTCCTGCCTCCTTCCTCCCACTGTCCCTTTATGTTGTCCCAGAGCAGCAGCTTTGGGTGCCCTGCTTCATGCATCGAACTTGCACTGGTCATCTGTTTTACATATGGTAAAGTATATGTTTCAGTGCTATTCTCTGAAATCATCCCACCCGCTTCTTCTCCCACTGAGTCCAAAAGTCTGTTCTTTATGTCTGTGTCTCCTCTGCTGCCTTGCATGTAGGATCGTCAATACCATCTTTCTAAATTCCGTATATATGAGTTAATATACAGTATTTGTCTGTCTTTTTCTTATTTACTCTACTCTGTATAATAGGCTCCAGGTTCATCCACCTCATTAGAACTGACTCAAATGCATTCTTTTTTATGTGCTTTGTCATTTAGTTGTGTCCAACTCTTTGGGACCACATGGACTGTAGCCCACCAGGCTCCTCTATCCATGAGGTTTCTCCAGGCAAGATTCCTTTTTATAGCTGAGTAATAATCCATTCTGTGTATGTACCACAACTTCCTTATGCATTCATCTGCTGATGGACATCTGGGTTGCTTCTGTGTCCTGGCTTTGTAAATAGTGCTGCAATGAACATGGGATACATGTGTCTTTTTCAGTTCTGGTTTCCTCAGAGTGTATGCCCAGCAGTGAGATTGCTGGGTTATATGGCAGTTGTATTTCCAGTTTTTCAAGGAGTCTCCACACTGTTCTCCATAGGTGCTGTACTAGTTTGCATCCCTAACAGTGTAAAAGGGTTCCCTTTTCTCCATACCCTCTCCAGCATTTATTGTTTGTAGACTTTCTGATGATGGCCATTCCGACCACTGTGAGATGATACCTCATTGTGATTTGCTTTTCTCTAATAATGAGTGATGTTGAGCATCTTTTCATGTGTTTATTAACCATCTGTATGTTTTCTTTGGAGAAATGTCCATTTAGGTCTTTTGCCCACTGTTTGATTGGGTTGTTTGTTTTACTGATATTGAGCTGTAGGTTTTGAGACTAATTCTCTGTTAGTTGTTTCATTTGCTATCATTTTCTCCCACTCCGAGGGTTGTCTTTTCACCTTGTTTATAGTTTCTTTCGTTGTGCAAGAGAGACATGTGTTAGGAAAGAGGGTTCTTTGATGTTACAAGAGCATATGATAGAATGACAGGCCTTAGGCTTTGTCTGGGGAAGGGGATGGAAGGAAGATTGTTTTGGACATTTGGTATGTGCAAGGGGCTCATGGAAGGAGGAAGCAGATCATGTTCCAGAGGCTGAAGAGCTAGTGTGGTTGTAAGACAGAGTACAAGGGAAGATTTGCTGCAGGGTGAAGACCATGAGGGGAAAGACCGTGCCAGACCCTCTTGGTCCTATTAAAAATGTTGGTCTTTATTCATACATCTCTGAGCTGTGTGGTGTGTTAGAGGAGACGGGATAGGTAGATTTGGCAGAAGCACTTGCAGTTTCAACGCTTTGGACTCCTCATGAGGCAGCCTGAGCTGAGCCCCTGTACCAGGTGCAGGAGGCCCTCTGCCTTGAATCTTATGCCCATTCCCAAGGGTCGCTATCAGTAGTTGTGAGGTGTTGATCTTTGGGAAGAAGTATTTTTTTTTTTTTATTAGTTGCCTATTTGATAAGCTTTTGTTTAAATAATCAATGCTGGTCAGAAAGTGCATGTGGTTTCAATTTTCCCATTTGGCATAAATTTCACAGTTGCCTATGAAGGTTCCATTCTTATACTCATTTTCACATACCAATGCATATTACAATCCAAAAGTAGAGCCTGAACTTTACCTTTAACTAAAATTCACAGCCATGGCATAAACACAGCCCTGATTCATGAATTTACTAATGGAACACGACTGACCAAATTGGCAAGTGATTGCTCTTCAGTGTAAATGCGTGGATCCAGGTTGGGGAATAATAATATATGAGTTCTTACACCTAGATGTGTGCAATCAATCTGATCGTGACCACGCTGCTCCAGTTGAGTGACAGAAACAAAGCACCTCATTTAGCAGCAGTTTCACTTTGCCAACCAGATTAGCAGAATCATAAGCAAAGCTATTAGGTCACCGTGTTACTCACCCCAAGTTACACAATTGGCCACTTGGCCAAGCAGTTTTGCATTGCTAACTAAAGTCACACATTTCCCATTACAAATAGGCCATGTCCTTTTTTTCCTTCTGCTTTGGGTAGAGTTTTAGGTTCTGTGTCGTCTATTGATCAAGCTGCTTGTCTGTGACGTAATTGCAGTGCCATCCATTGCTCATTTTGAACTTGCAGTTTTGGTAAATTTCTCCTATGGGCTTTTGAAGATTGTACCCAAATGGATTTTTCCATCTTATTATTTTATGGCAGTTGAGCTTTCAAACATGAAAGTTGAATGTGACGAAAAGCATATATTGCAGAATACCTTTCTGTTCAGATTGAGCCAATGAATGGATTGGATTTTTCCACAGTGCTCTAACCATGCTCATGAATAGCCCATCATATCTTTTTGGCTTTGTTCCTTTATTCATTTTCTTTCTCATCTTTGTAATTCTGGTACTCTAAACTTTTCAGAGGGTGTAGTCCTACCTAAATTTGTCTTTGAGTTGAGCTCATCCATAACACAACCTGACCTATATTTATTTCTCTATTTGCCACTTTCATCATTGAATACTGTATTCCTACTATGAGTCAGGTATTTTGTTTTAGACCCTGGGGATTGAGAGTGGACAAAATAAATTTCTTCCCTTCATTGCACTTAGACTCTAGAGTTCACAAGGAAAAAAGTAGAGTATAGGGTATGCCAGGGGTGATGAGTCTCATTAAGGAAAAAAGCAGCCTAAGGGATTAGAGAATGTTAGAGCTTCTATGGAGGTCAGGGAAAGCGTCAAATGATAAATGACTGTTCTTGTGTCTAACTGTTAAATGTGACTAGTTTGAGGCTTCCTCTGTCCTTTTAGTACAGACACCTTAGAGTACATTGTGAGACTTTTTCCTTCGATTTTTAATGTATGAGAACATGAAAGACTTAAAAAAACATTCCTAAATCTCATTGTTTGGAGAAAAGTCCTATACAGGGCATTTGTTAGTTTTCATCTGGAGAGATGACAGTCTCTACCTTGCAGGGCTGTTCTGTAGATCTTAATAACCTTCTTTTTCTACCACTCTCAGCATATTTTTAAGTCATTATAATTAAACCTAGACATTGTTGTACAGAGTGATACTTTCTTTGGCATTATGTTTATATATATATGTATATATTTAAAACTCATTGATCTTGATGTCCATTTGGCTCTTTTTTTCTGTTAAATAGTTTCATTAAGAATTAAGAATGACCATTTTGACCCTTCTATTCTACAGGGATTTAATGCCAGTTACACTTTCTTTTGCTTTTGCTAACTAATTGGTGAACTTACTGAAACTGTTAATGGCCTTTTTGTATTCATGCCATGTATACTGTATCTTACTATTTGATGCTGCTCCTTGATTTATGAATTAGAGCAGGAGTTTGGTGCAGAAACAGGTAAAATGTTAGCAAGTGTTGTCTGACGGTTCATCCTTTTTTCTAGCATGAACCCCCAGGCAACACCTGCTATGTTTAGTTCAGGGCATATAATCCTTCATTCTCAAGAGTTTATTGTGCACTTTCAAAATATCTGTCCCTCAGTGCTTTTTTGGCAACGTTTGTTGGCTCCTCTGTTAATGAAGCTGCTTCTTTCAAGTTGTGGATTTCGGTGCTCTCTTGAGAGCCACTTTCATCATTTAGCACTGTATTCATTGGACCTCACATTCAGCCTGGAGCTATTGCTCATGCGATCCCCACCTCTGAGAATTATTTCATCACCTTGAGTTCTGGCCAGTTCTCCCTGGCTGCCTTCAATCAGAATCTTTCTTGAAAGAAGCCAATGTGTCAAGTCTTCAATTTACATGTTTCGCTTGTCTCAGGAAAGTTAAACTAGCCTGATTCAAACCTGACTAGAGCCATCTCCCAAAGGAAATTTCTCTAACATTTAATTGTTTAAAGGTATATTCAGTAACTCTGATATATAGATCCCATTTCCCTGAATTTGAGCAGATTTGGGCTATTATTTCTGAAGCTTAGTTTTAGTATCTGTAAAATGGAAATTGAAGTACTTTCTTTGTAGGGCTTATTATCAGAATTAAATGTAATATGGGGCTTCCCTGGTGCCTCAGATAGTAAAGAATCTGCTTGCAACGTGGGAGACCTGGGTTCAGTCTTTGGGTTGGGAAGATCCCTTGGACAAGGGAATGGCTATCCACTCCAGCTGTATTCTTATCTGGAGAATTCCATGGACAGAGGAGCCCGGCAGGTTACACTCTGTGGAGTCATAAGAAACTGGACATGACTGAACGACTAACACAAGAAATATTATCATTCTTCTTCCGCAACCCTGTTACCTCTGTTTTATTTCCATTGCCCTGAAGGAGAGGGAATGGAATAATAACTGATATCTGTTAAAGTAAATTGTATGTCAGAGTTCTGTGGATAATTGTCCTTTCTTTAAGCTCATCTCATAGAGTTTCTAACTCTCTGTCATAGAAGCTTTCTCTTATACATTTAATTCATCTTAGTTTTCTTTCAACTTTTGAACATTTTTGTTTTGCTGAAATATACTTCTTGAGAATCACAAGGTTTCTCCGCAGGGAGATTGATCATTCCTAACAAATGTTTCCACTTCTGCAGTACTAACATCTTTCTTTGGCTTTATTTTCTTTGCTCACCTTCACAAAATACAATATCTATCACCTGGTAGATGTGTTAGCTAGCCGTTTTTGAGTTTATTACCTTGCTTTATAGTTGAGCTTGTGACAAACCATGTGTGACCCAGGAACACAACGTTCTGAGATTTTAATCAAAGTAATCCTTCTTTGTCGGCCATAATTAAGTTGATGATGACTTTATGACTCCCATTTGAGTTTTGTAAATGTAGTAGGTCTTCAGCTTTTGAAGAACTTCATATCATTCAAACCACTTGACAACTGGCTAGTACAGAAAACTTGCAGGATAGATAGAGAGAGCTCCTTGTTCTAGGAGTTCTTCTCATCCTAGGGTTTCCTTTCAGAGTTTAGAAGTCACTGTTAACCTTTATGGAATATATGGTATTCATAGACTTAAATGAAATTGAAGACTTTAGTCTTACATTTTTTCTTATATCAGATGGCAACTGAGCTCAAGGCCTACCTTTTGTAGATAATGTGCAAGGATCAGTCTTATCCCTGAATCATTATGTGCTAAAGGAATCTTCTAATCAGTCAATAAACAGTTTAGTAGAGCACCTCCCTTCATATGGGCTTCCCAAGTGGCTCAGTGATAAGCAGCCTGCCTGCCAGTGCATGTGATGTGGGTTCAGTTCCTGTCAGGAAGATCCCCTGGAGAGGGAAATGGCAGCCCACTCCCTTGCCTGGAAAATCCCATGGGTAGAGGAGCCTAGCAGGATAGGGTCACAAAGAGTTGGGACATGACTGACCACAGAGCACACACTGCCTACAAGATCTGTTAGATGCCAGAGAAGATGTGAAGTTGTAAAGAAGCAAAACATAATAAGATAGGATGGTGGTTATGAGGGTAGAGGAGTTATGTTATTAAAGGGTACAGACTTGCAACTAGTAGGTAAGCCCTGGAAATGGAATGCACAGCTTAGTGATTATAATCAACAGTACTGAATTAGAAATCTCAAAGTTGCTAAGAGACTAGAACTTAATTGTCTTCATCGGGAAAGAAATGATAATTGTGTGACATGATAGAAATGTTAGTAATACTCCAATAAATGTTCATAATTTTGAGATAAGATGTCAAATCATCCCTTAAGGTTGCACAGTATTGTCTATTATTGAAGTATATAGTTGATTCCCGGCTTCCCTTCTGGCTCAGCTGGTAAAAAAATCCCCCTGCAATGCAGGAGACCTGGGTTCCATCTCTGGGTTGGGAAGATCCCCTGGAGAAGGGAAAGGCTACCCACTTCAGTATTCTTGCCTGGAGAATTCCACAGACTCTATAGTCCATAGGGTCGCAAAGAGTTGGATACGACTAAGTGACTTTTGCTTCACTTTGACTTCACTTCATAGTTGATTCACAGTATTATATTAGTTTCATATGACAACATAATGATTTAGATTTTTAAAGATTATCCTCCATTTAAAGGTTTTATGAAATAATGGCTGTATTTCCCTATGTTGCCCATTATATCCTTGGTGCTTAACTTACATATTGTTTTAATGTCAGTTATATCTCAACAGAAAACCCCCAAAACTACTTTTGAAGGCACAAAATATGCCTGTGTGGGAATCCTAGTTATTGTAATAATTTCTGTATATGTTATTATAATTTATGTATATTGTAATAACTGTATATGTTAATAGTTTACAGTTATCTGTGGTACAGAAATTGATTCCCAAATAGGTTAATGGGATAGCTCCCCATCATAGGTAATAAATGGCAGAGCTAGGACATGATTCCCCATCTTTTAGCATCAAAGCTAATATTGTTTTGTTTTATGTAGTAGCTCATATACCTCTCATGTACACCCAAGAAAATCAGAGGACAACGCAATATGATTAAGATAGTAAGGAAAATTAAAGTCCCTAGGAAAGATCCATGTGAACTGGAATCGTCCCTTGCAGGCAGCAGTTTTGGCTCGAGAGTCTGAGATGGCAGACTTGTCCAAGGTAGTCCAGATGAGTTTTGCTGGAAAACAAAATGATCTTTTGTAAAGCTGAGGTAGGAAGCCAGTGATTTGCTGAGATTAGTGGATTGATTTTCTGAGATCTTTGGATCTTCATCTGGCATGTACATAGCACTGGCTGTTTTCCAGTTCCAAAAAAGCAGTGATGAGTCTTTGAGGAACAGACAGCATATTTTCGTTGATAGCTTTGTTACTGCACATTTTAAAGTTCGGTCGGAATTGACAGAGGGTGAGATCCTAAGGACTTACTATATACCTCAAGTGCAAGTGAGGGGAGGATGTGATTGCACTGGCCTAACCAGAGTCAGTCTTTCATTTTTACCATGCTTGCTTTTCTGTCAAATGTTCTCCCATCATCTTTAGTATAAAGATGTTGTGTGAAGAATAGTTGAGGGACAGTTGAAGTAATGTTTGCCTTGGGAGTAATCCTGTATTTTCATGTAGTTGTGGTGATGGAATAAGACTTTTCATCCCATATCAAATGGTGCTCACTCATGGAAGTCTCTTGGTCATTAAGGAATTAAATGAGGCTGAATGGTCTCAGAAAAATGACTGCTTCACCTTGTCAATCTTTGAAGTAAATCTTTCCTTTACTCATTGAAAGGAAATGAAGCAATGCAGGTAAACTCTTGCCCTGGACCCAATTCTGACCATCCTCAAGGAACTGATAGGTGGAGTGAAAGGGGGCAGCACAGCCATGGGCTGAATCATGGGAAGGTGGCCCCTGGATGTTCTCAGCACCTTACAGGTCCTGCCCACCAGGGAGGGGCTTCAGGCAGACTGGCATGTTCCCAGGATACTAGAAAGGGAAATTTCAAAAGGCTTCCTGACCCAGATGAACTACCTCTCAAGGCAATGAGAGAATTTGCAGGTGGGATTGCCGGCCAGCTGGGAATCATCTTTGTGAAACTGTGGAGGATGGAAAGTTGCCAGGAAGCTAGAGCGAGATTAATGTCCTCATTTCCCCCAAAGAAGAAAGAAGGTGGAGTTCAGGAACTAATGACCATTGAACTTCATGTTGATCTTGACAAAGAACTGTAGACTGCAGGATTTCAATGATGAAGTGAAACATTTTTTAAAGTGTGTGATGATCATAAGAATTAGCCAGGGTTCCCTAAGGACACAAATTATGCCAGACTGTCCTGACTGCCTCTTCTAATAGGGTTGTTAGGAAAGGAGATCAGGAAATCCTGTACTCATGGAATATCTAGTTTTCAGCAGGCATTTGTGAGAGACATATGAAGGTATTGTAGACAAGAAGGATCAATTCAGAGTGGATGATAGGATAGTGAGGTGGATTCATAGCTCCTGGGAACTTCCTTGCTGTGGGAGGTTTAATTAATTTATTGAATGGCAAGTGCCAGATTATGTCCGAAAGTCCCATTGGTAAATTGGTTTTTTGAATTTGTAACCCAGTTTTCTATGGACAGTTTCCTTTTTGAACTCATCATGTATTTGTGTAAGAAGTTGGGTGATATGGCTCTTCTATAGGACTGTAATGCTAGAATGAGTTTTGAGCTCCAATATAGAAAACAGAGATACAACCATCTTCCTCTGATGTGGGGTAAGAGGTGGATGATCAGTGACAGACTATAGGGTGGATATGACCATGTTGTTTCCCATGGCATTGTTTCTCCCAAGGGTTAGAGGTAGGAACTATGGCAACCTGACCTGTTGGTACCACTCAGAGCCCCACAAGTTTGTATCCTTGACTAAATTGATGAGCACTGGAAACTGTTGAAAGGTTTTAAAGTAGAGGAACAACATCATTGGCCAGATTTGTGTTTTAGAAAGATTGCTCTGGCTGTAGGCTGGATAATGAATTTGATAGGGCAAGACTTTAGAGAGATAAAAGATGATGCCAGTAACCCATATGAGAGAATGGGAGTGGCAAAAAATGAAGTAAAGTTGGGTGAATTTGGGAGAGATTTGGGCAGTAGAATTTATGTGACTTTGTAGTAAATTGAATGTGGGGAAAGAAAGAGAGGAAGGAATCTAGAAAAGATGACTCCTAAGTTTCTGATTTGTGTGTTTAAATGGATAGAGGTAACCTATATTGACCCAGGAGGCAGCATAGAGAGAAGGCAAGAGAAAGATGTTTCGGCCACGAGGCCTCAGAGGTGCCTGAGTGACATCAAATAGAGATGTCCCAGTAGACTAACCAACAGAGTGTGAGGATGAGCAGTTAAGGAGAGAGGTCTGGCTAATGATACAAAACTGAGTTTATTCATTTCTTTTGCATCCACCAAATGAGGCTCCATTTTAGATACCTTCCTTCTATATATTCTTTTTTTAAGATTGAAGTATAATTGAGAGAAAATGTGGTATGTCAGGTATACAAAATGAGTCAATATTTGTGTACACTGCAAAGTGATCACCATAGTAAGTGTAGTTAATATCCATCACCATACATAGTTTCATTTTTGTGTGTGTGTGTGATGACTTTTAAGACCCACAGTTGACACTTGAATAATGTGGGCATTAGGGGCACCAACCCTCTGTGCAGGTGAAATTCTGCATGTAACTTATAGTTCACCTTCTGCATCCATGGTTGCTCCCAACTTGTGTAGTACTGTAGTATTTTCTGCTGAAAAAAAAGGCTGTGTGTAAGTGGACTCATGTAATTCAAACCCATGTTCCTCAAGTGCCAACTGTGTTCTTTTGGCAGCTTTCAAGTATGCAGTTCAGTGTTGTTAACTATGGCCACCATGCTGAACATTACATCCCCATGACTGACTGACTTTATAGCTGGAGGTATCTGCCTTTTGATTCTAAATCAAAGAATTTTTAATGATATTTTACTATATGACATTTGCTTCCTTAAGAGTGTTAAGTGCCAGTAAGCTTATGCTATGCTATGCTAAGTCACTTGAGTTGTGTCTGACTCTGTGTGACCCCATAGACCGCAGCCAACCAGGCTCCCCCATCCCTGGGATTCTCCAGGCAAGAACACTGGAGTGGGTTGCCATTTCCTTCTCTAATGCATGAAAGTGAAACGTGAAAGTGAAGTTGCTCAGTTGTATCCGGCCCTCAGCGACCCCATGGACGGCAGCCTACCAGGGTCCTCTGTCCATGGGATTTTCCAGGCAAGAGTACTGGAGTGGGATGCCATTGCCTTCTCTGCAGTAAGCTTATATACTTACTCAATTCAAACTATTCTATCTACAGGATTCTGGTTCCATGCAGTTATGACTGTGTTAAGTAAAGAAAGAAATAAACACATCAAGCTCTCCTAGATATTTAACAGCATTCTGGTTCATCGTTAATCATAGTAGTAGCCTGGCAAAATAGAATTTATTCAAGTATCTCATGAATGGTAATCTGCAATGCCTGTTAATTTGCTTCAAGAGAAAATATGGTCTTAGAAATTAATTTTACTCTTATATTCTGCAGTCTCTGGTGCATGTATGATTAAAGAGAGCAGTTCATACAATTTTCAACTTAACATATTTGAAACCAAACCAGAACCTAGACGTGACATTTTCACATTGCTGTTGGAATTTCCGTACCTACTATCTAAGTTCATTCTGGCCCTTTATTCATTTTGGCTCCAGTCTTTGGCTTCTTCTTTCAAGTAATTTGCTTTCAGTGTTTACGAGAGTGGACTCCCACAGCCAAAGAAAGGATGGATCATTGGTCAGTTTGAAAGTGATATTTCCGTTTGTCGTGGAGTTAGAGTCACCTTACCGTAATTAGTGGTATTGTGGAAGTGCAGTAGAATGCCTAGGCAGTGTCAGTTACTTGGCTGTTTTCAGAATGCGTATGGTGCACGCATACAAGATGCCCCTGTGCGTTCGTTAATGATAATTTATTGATAAGACTCTATTTCTGAATCCCATAATAAGAAAGATTTCATTTTAATGAATTACAATGCAAATGAATGGATGTTGACCTAAAACTAGGTCTCTGTTAATGTGTTCATGATTCTGTTAATACTGAAGTGGAAAGCTGTATTGCTTTTGTGGTGAGCATCGTGAAATGAAATGGGTATAATCAGGAGCCTTTCCCTCTCTACTGTTTCCTGCTTTATGTATTAAAGACCTTGATTAAGTTATAGACCATTGTAAAGTGTTAGTCACTCAGTTGTGTCTGACTCTCTGTGACCCCATGGATTGTAGCCCACCAGGCTCTTCTACTGATGGAATTCTCTGGGCAAGAATACTGGAGTGAGTTGCCGTTCCTTTCTCCAGGCCATTGTAAAATTAAGCATAAATTTTGATGCTCTGTGTATTTTGGGTACTTTGTATAGTTAAAATTTATCTTTAAATTTTTGGTTATTTATGCTCATTCTATGCCTTTTTACTGCAGTATACAGTGGACTTACCCTGGGGCATTCAGATGGGGCATAGAACTCAGATTTTTCCTTTTGAATTAATAGTACTCTAGTAGGAGCTTAACGAATGTTTGTTGAATGACATCAGTGAATGATTAGATAATGATTATTGATATAATGCTGTGTTAGCAAATAATTAAAGCAAAGTCATACTTTCTCTCTCCAACTGTTTCCATCTCTAAATTTAACTTTGCCTATGCCAGAACCTTATAGACAGGTTTAAAAGAGGGTCTTTGGAGTTAGGCAGACTGGGTTCAAATCTGAGCCATCAATTTCTAACTATGTGACCTTGGACAAGCTTTGAACTTCGCTAAATCTCAGGTCCTTCCTCTGTGAGCAGTTAGCCCATGTGGATTTTGTTAGCCTTAAGTGAGAGAATATATGTAAAGCCTTCAGTGACTTTAGACAGTCAGTGCTTGATAAACAGATTAGCTACTACTGTTTTATCTGCCTCTTCTGCCTGTACTGCACCTTCAGACTACCCAGTAGTCTTATTTTGTTTGTCCCCTAGATTTTTTTTTAATCAGATTCAATGCCATCTTAGAATTTTTGAGAGATTGTTTTTTTCACCTGTTACAGATTTTCCCGCAGTTTCCCAGAGTCGTGAGTCCTGTGTCTTGCTTCAGTGATGCCTGACATTCCACCGAAGTTCATCAGCTCCCTAACTAGACCTCCACACATCTGTGATTCTCTGGAATATTTTATGTTGTAGGGGATGCTGCTCTACAGCTATCCTCTCTTCCTCCCTCTCTTCCACAATAAGTCCTCCACTGAATTTATTCATAGAGCACGTTTGGTTCCTTTTTAGAGTTATTTTGCAGAAAGTAAATAAAGCCACAAAACCATTATACATGCACCTCATACCAGAGCTGCTTTTCCTCATAAAGAGCTAATTTGAAAGCTTATCTTAAAGAATCTGCCCCTCTTTTGAAGACCCACTGTTTCCATTTCTAACCACATTCAAATTTATTCATGTTTTACTTCTTTTTTCTCCCCCTCTTTTCCATTATGCCACATTCTTTAAGACGTGGATGAATGCCTGGAACCAAAGATCTGCACAAATGGTACTTGCTCCAACCTTGAAGGATCCTACATGTGTTCATGCCATAAGGGCTACAGCCCAACTCCAGACCACAAGCACTGTAAAGGTAAATACTGTGATCAGATTTCGCATTTTATTTGAACTACACTTAAAAACATGTTAGCGTAACTAGCCTTAAGAAAGGAAACCATACTACTTGTCATTTATTTAACTGAGCTTCCTAGAGCACATGTTGGTTGGCCTCTGAAAGTGAATCCTCGTGGTTAAATTCCTATTTATTTACATAGAGAAAAACAGTGAATTTTCTGAGAACATCTATAAACCACAGATCTATTTAGTTTTTTCTAGTCATAAAAACAGTTCTACAACTCTGTGAATATACTGAAAACTATTGAATTATACACCTTAAATAGATAATTATGTGATATATAATTTTTTATTTCAGTAACATTGGTATTAAAAATGCATTTGCTATAGAAAATGTAGCAAATGCAGAAAGGTAAAACAGATAATCTCTCAGCCTCATTTGTGGCTATTCATATCTCAAGGATGTTTTGTATCATTAAGATTATGTACTGTGTCCTGTTTTCAGTCTTGCTTTTTGTTATTTAATAATATATCATGAGCATCTTTCATTAATAACTCATTTCAGACATTAGTTTTAAAAGCAGTGTAATATTTCAGTGTATTGCTATTTTTGCATTTTCATTCTGTTCTTCAGATTTTGTAAAGGTGGAATAATTGGGCAAAGTGCTCTGTGTTTAACTATTTCAATAGAATACTACTTTCTAACTTTAAAATGTGTGAACAGTTACTATTACATACTTAATCATGTGTTTGTTAAGCATTTGTATTTCCTCTTTTGTATATTTGTCAGTATGTTTTACCATAAGTCAGTGTAAATGAACACTTTATATATAAGATATATATATATGTGTATGTGTGTGTGTGTGTGTGTGTGTGTGTGCATTTAACATATACACTTTCCTCTAGAATATTAGTGTAATTTGCCCATGGTTTCTCTAATTTTTTTAAGTAATTTTAAAGAAGTTTTCATCTTCTCTGTGGTTAATTTGTTTGCTTTCTGCTGTCTTCCATCACTTTTATACTTAAAAGGATGCTCTTTCAAAGGAAGAAAGAGGAAATAAGTAAACCTTTTTCTTTTCTTTGCTGTCTCAATGAAAGTGAAGGGTCTAGGGTGGTAGTAAATTTATCACTGTGGTAGGAAAGCAGTAAACAGATACCCTACTATAGACCTGTAAGAACTGAAGCATCTTCTGCTGGCAGTAGGGAGTTCATAGACGTTTGAATTTTCGGTGCCTTGTTCCTTTCAGACAGCAGAGTACTAGCCACTCCCAGGAGAGCATAGACAGCGAGCACAGCTCCTTTTTCTCCTGGTCCTTTCCCACATCCACAGCTTGCCTTCTGACTACTTAAGCCAAGCATCTCCTCAAAAAAAGTTAAACTTGAGAATCCCTTGAACGGTACTCTGGGTGTTTGATGGAAGAAAAACTTCCTCATATACAGGGCTAATGGTGACTAAAGGTCTCAGTGTTAAAAGCCATTATTCGCCATTATTAATCTTTATTTGATTAACAGTATCTGCTTTATTGCCATATCCTGTCATGTTACTTTCTCTTCTTGATCTACCTGTTTGTTTTCATCTTACTCATAGAAGTGCTTCTAATCTGTGCCCACTTCATATTCCACATTTGTCACCACTACTTTCTCCAATTTGCATTCTCTGACCCATGACCCATCCAAATTGGTGTCACAACTGCCTTAAGAGTATTCTGTGCTTATTTTGACCCATGATTATCCTGCCCAGCACAACCATCTTTTTACTCACTACTGACCTAAATCCTGGCCCTTCCAGTGATCTACTGTACAACCTTGGAAAAACAATCTCAGGTTTCCCAAAATCATGCCATCTCTAAAATTCAGGAATTAGATGCTGTAGAGGGAAGATGCAGAGTTAATACATGTTGAATGAATAACTCATGACCACCTTCTTCCTCCTGGCATTGCCATCCCAAATGAGCCTGCTCCTCTCTAATTTGCCACCTTGCTACTGCTCAGTCACTTCAGTCGAGTCTGACTCTGTGCGACCCCATAGACGGCAGCCCACCAGGCTCCCCCGTCCCTGGGATTCTCCAGGCAGGAACACTGGAGTGGGTTGCCATTTCCTTCTCCAGTGCATGACAGTGAGAAGTGAAAGTGAGGTCACTCAGTCGTATCCGACTCTTGCCGACCCCATGGACTGCAGCCTAGCAGGCTCCTCCACCCGTGGGATTTTCCAGGCAAGAGTATTGGAGTGGGGTGCCATTGGGGTTAGGGTTAGGGTTAGAATTCACACCATCAATTGATATCGCCCCCTAGGAACACTTGTATTTTCCAGTCTCTGGGATACCATGCTGGGCTGCTGCTTCTATTCATCCTTTCTGTCAAGTGTATCAAGGAACCAGTGCATTCCAGGCACTGCATATGTTACCAAGAGACTGTAATCTCTCAAAGATGTATTATTCATTGAAAGAGATGCGTGGCTGCAACAGCTAGTTAGAGTTCATAAAGCACTAAGTGAGGAAAGTTACGTCATCAGTGATGTCATGTATTCCTGACGTTATGTGAGGACCAGGACACTTTACCTTCTTGCTGTTCTTTCAAAAAACTCTTAATGTGGTCTTAATCGTGAGAAAAACATGAGGCAAGTCCAAATTGGGGACATACTATGGATTTCTGGCCCATATCCTCCAGGCAATTAAGATTGTTAAAACAAGGAAGGACTGGGAGATGAGACACCTGAATATGATGTGGTCCCCTGGATAGGATCCTGGAATAGAAAGAGGACCTGAATGGGAAAACTGGTGAAATCCAAATAAGTTTGGAGTTTAGGTTTTGGATTTTTTTTTTAAGGCAGTGTATCATATTCTAGTTTGGATAGTCTGGAACTATGTGAGCACGGATAAGTAATCTCATTTCACCAAGCCTTACTTGCTCATCTGCAGGAAGGTAGCAGTAATGGCACCTAGGAGGGTTGATGTGAGGATTGTATGAGATAATAGGATAACAAGATATTGGAGAAATATGGAGGTAATTCATGGATGATGGGATATGGTAGAGGCAGAGCATGACATTCTGGGGTGGATGTGGTTAGTCACCAAATAATAGGCATGTGCAAAGTTCTTTTGCAGCCAGCAACTGTGGGACTAATTCTACTTGCATGCTTCTGGGAAGGCTTTACAGAGGTGTTGCTATTTGAACTTGGTTTTAAAATATTGAGTGCAGAGGGGAGAACCTTAGTAGGCAGAGGAAGCAGTACATATCAAAGCCTGGAGGTGGGAAAGAACTGTTTTCTCCACTTGCCACTTGAGTGNAAGTTCTTTTGCAGCCAGCAACTGTGGGACTAATTCTACTTGCATGCTTCTGGGAAGGCTTTACAGAGGTGTTGCTATTTGAACTTGGTTTTAAAATATTGAGTGCAGAGGGGAGAACCTTAGTAGGCAGAGGAAGCAGTACATATCAAAGCCTGGAGGTGGGAAAGAACTGTTTTCTCCACTTGCCACTTGAGTGTGCCCTCTACTCTCATTTTCCTGGTGTCTTTCCATTACAACCTGGGATAAGGTCAGGCAAGGTCCCCACCACCTGCTTGAGAAACCTGCATACTCACTAGTTGTGTTTCTTACTCCCCAAAGTCCTTCCTTTTCATAATAATACATTGCATGACATCCTTTCTCTTTGTTTTCTAATCTTTCCCAAACAACATCAACGTACAGATGCCAGATTCTACTCAGATCATAAATCTGTTTTCTAGCACTGCAGGAACTGCCAGTTTCCCTCTGTTGATAGTCCTGTCTATTACCAGTTTCTTCACCTCTCTAACTCTTTTCAGGTTGTAAATATTAGTACATTATCTGATGTATTGGATTGGCCGACATATTCATTTGGATTTTCCTGAGATGTTACAGAAAAATCTGAACAAACTTTTTAGTTAAGCCAGTATTAATCCATTACTTGTTTGAATATTTTTGTATTTGGATCTCTGTATCTCTTTGTACACTTTACTGGTATATGTCCTAAATGTATAAATAACTAGAGATAGCCTCTATTTTAACTCCTATCAGGATTTATCATAGTAATATATGCAAAAAGTCCTTCAAAGAAAAAAATACCTTTTATGAAATATAATATTCTCTATTCATCCCTTAGCACAAGAGAGAGAAGACATTTGTCCCACATGCCTATTTTATTAGAAAGTGTTCTTTTGTATAGAAATTTTATATCTCCATCAATAAAGAAAAAGATGCTTTTTGTTGTTTTTTAAATGCATAGAATTATGCTGCCTTTGTTCCCCCTTGGTCCTTTTAAAGACCCAGAGATCACCTTATTCAAGATAACAGGGTTGCCTGGAGTTATTCCAAATGTGTATATCATTACTTATAATGAATTACTTCTGACAGTCTTCCCAGCATAAATGAGTAACTTATGTAGGATGTCTGGTGTCTCCTGACAGTACTTGGAATGGAGGGTATGTTTTTGTGGCAGACATCTTCACATGGGAATGCTTAGTTTGTCATCCTCTTGGAGAAAATCAGAAAGAGGCCAAAGCACTAAAAATGTTGTCAGACATTACATGAGATCCAGCCAGCTACATGAGCTTTTGTTGGTCTTAAATTCTTGAACTGATGTCTCAAGTATTTTATAAAATGTGCTGAAAGAAAATATGATGTGGGCTCCTCTTTGCTGACGACCACTGGAAAAGCTAATAGACTGAGAGTTTTGGACAGGTGTTGAATCATTCGCAAGACAGAATTCTCACTTAATTTCTCTGTTGGTAGTCAATGGTTGACAGCTAGGAATTATATAAAAGAAGGGATTGATTGCACAAGTGACACAAAAGTTTCTAGTAAACTAATTGCTAGAAAAAATTAAATCAGAAACAAATTCCTGACCTCTGAATACATTCATAGTCAATGTGAGCTTTTTCAGGTTATGTGGGATAACCTGATTCACCTTGCTTGTATCAGGGTAAAACTCAAAAGGTTAATAATGCCTCACTGGCGGTTAAATGCAACTTTGCTTAGGAAGCAGATAATTGCCAGTAATATATAAGGGAAAGGACTGTGCAGTTGGTTGAGTTCTCCTGGCAAAAACTTGTAGATGCATTAAATAATAGGATATTTTCGGAAGGAAGCAATAGTCAGACATTAATCTTTGAGACCTGGTTTCCTTAAAACAATGCTCTTTTTAGACTAGGACTTGTTTCTCTCACTCTGAGTATAGGGCTGGTGTGTTTTCATCCGTTCTTTCCAGTAATTCTCACAACAAACCTGTAGTGCAGGTGGTGAAGTTCAATACTACCACATTTTAATCATCATAGCCTCTCACAAACTGAGTAGCTACTCAGCAGGACATTCTGAGGCTTTATCTGCATAACCAAGACAAGACAGAGTTCCCTGGTTAAACTGGGTCAACCTCATGTCCAAACAAAAATATTTAGGATGGTGTGGGGAGGGAGGGGGAAGGGGGGGGGGTCGGGATTGGGAACTCAGGTACACTTATGGCTGATTTATGTCAATGTATGGCAAAATGAGTACAGTATTGTAAAGCAAAACAAACTAAAAAATAAAAATTAAAAAAAATATTTAGAAAATAAGTGCTGCTTCAGCCTCAAGTGTTCAAGTTACTGATGAGCCCAGTCTTTTCTTCATTTATGTAAATTCATTTCCATGATTAGAACACTTACAAAGAATTACGTTCTTTCTCAATCAATAGCTTTTTGTTTACGCAAGGTATTTTGAAAACTCCTCACTCATCACTTTCTCTTTGACTTTCCAACATCTGTCATCAAAACACGATCATTTCTCTTGGCTTTCCTTGTTACTTTGAAAATGAGCTCAGTGTCCTTGAACACAACTGTTTGATTTGTATACTTTTCCAGCTTCTTCTAATATAGTAGAAGTGTCTATTTCCCTCCACACCTGCCTCCATTCTGGTTTTATTTGTAAAGTTCTTGGTAGAGCTTTAATTCTGCCTTCTTTCTTAAAACTTCGTAGGTCAGCAGGCTGCTTCATAGTCATTATTTTGTGCTTGAGATTCTTTATCAACTGTAAAATATTTCATATTATGTTTGTGTTATATTCAGAGTGTGAGAGAGAGACATGGCAAAGAGCTTGATGTTGTATTAAACACACTTTTATTTCATCATAAATTTATCATCTATTTGTAATTATTTGTTTCAGTCCAGCACACTGAAGNGGTCAGCAGGCTGCTTCATAGTCATTATTTTGTGCTTGAGATTCTTTATCAACTGTAAAATATTTCATATTATGTTTGTGTTATATTCAGAGTGTGAGAGAGAGACATGGCAAAGAGCTTGATGCTGTATTGAACACACTTTTATTTCATCATAAATTTATCATCTATTTGTAATTATTTGTTTCAGTCCAGCACACTGAAGTTGATATGAAGAACATCGGTGGGCTGGTTCAAATTAAAATGTATAGTGCCTCACATAGCAGAAGTACTGTTATTTTTGCAGTAATAACTCTGGAATACATTATAGGAGGCAGAACTTTTTTTAAATGTTTATTGAAAATTTTCTGTTGTTTTGGGTCATGCCATAAAAGTCCACCCTGGAAATGGAAGGCTTAGAGGACAGTAGCTTGGATTAGGGTCTCAAACTTGAGCTAATGGGTGTTTAGATGTAAGACTTAATGTAAAGCAATTGTCACTGTGTTTACAGATATTGATGAATGTCAGCAAGGGACTATGTGCATGAATGGGCAGTGCAAAAACACCGACGGCTCCTTCAGGTGTACCTGTGGGCAGGGCTACCAACTATCAGCAGCAAAAGACCAGTGTGAAGGTAGGCGTGTGGCAACATGAACTGCTGTGATTTCAGTTTAAGGCACCTGCCTTAAAAAAAATGTGCACTCAGTAAAGCAAGTGTGTGAGTGTGTTCCTGAGAAACTACCCAGATGATTGTTTTATTGTGCCAGAAAGCAAGGGACTTACACTTAAGTCAGGAAAATCAATGAAACAGGATTTAAAAAGGCTGAATTTGAAAAATATGGTATTAGTGATCAGTGGCTGGCATTCCTATTGGAAAGAAAAATGGTTGCTCCCTGTGTAATTCCTTATATGCAGAAAATCAATTCTGTTAAAATTACATGAAAGTTTCACACAATAGGATTAACATTTACTTAAAGGAATTATGTCTGCCTTGTATTACTTTGTGGAATATTAATGATTTAGTTTTTGTGTGCATTGTGGTTTTAAAATCCTTCTTTTAAAAAAAAAATCACTAAAGACTGTAGAGGAAGACTGAAATAGTTTCTGCCTTGTACTCAGGGATAAAGTCTGTGCAATATGCTCTGTTCCTACAGGTGACAGTGAGGATTCTGGACCTTGCTGGGGTTGACCTTAGACTTTAAAGAGTTAGTTTGTTTCATTGAATTTCATACAGAATTACAAGTTGACCCTTCAACAACACATGTTTGAACTTCATGAGTCCATTTATATGCATATTTTTTGGTAAATACTTAGAGTATTACACCATCTGTGGTTGGTTGAATCCTCAGATACAGAAACGTGGATACAGAAGACAAGCTGTCAGGTTAAATGTGGACGTTTGACTGTGCGGTGGTCAGTATCTGTAACTTCTGCATTATTCAAGGGTTAACTGTGCTTTACTTCTCAGTAAGGAGGATATGTTTCCTGAGTTTAAAGATGCTGTGGTATCGCCTGTGACAAGCACAGATATCCAGAATTCTTGAAAAGAAATGTCATTTAAGAACAGAATACACACTGTACATAATCAGTTGTTTTATTATAAGGGAACAATTTCTATCTGTGTCTGTATGTAAACTTAAGATATTTAATGAGTAGAAAGGTTTCCTGAGGTGGGTTATAAAAGAGACAAGGTATAATGATACTATAAAGGGATCTACCAATAGTATCATAACCTATTCTATTATCCCTTTCTAGAATATAGAAAGTCATTACAGTACCTAACCTAACGGTGAAGACTGATCAGATGCGTACAAGCACACTCATGTACACAGATTAATTAGGTGATTTGGTCTTAATTCTAGTCCCTCACAAAGTTCTTTACTTTATGAATACTGAACTGTACAAATGAATGTGTGGTAAGAGTAGAGGTCCACACATAATATAATAAGGCCTTTCTTTTGAAGAGCCCGTAATGTCACTCCAAGAGATAAGTCAGACATGGGAGAATCACTCACCAGGTTAGCAATAGGGTCACACCAAAATTTGAAAAAAAAAAAAAAAAGTACTCCACTGTTCATTGCAGCACTATTTATAATAGCTAAGACATGGAAGCAACCTAGATACCCACTGACAGGTGAATGGATAAAGAAACTGTGGTACATATATACAATGGAATATTACTTAGCCATAAAAGGAACACATTTTAATCGGTTCTAATGAGGTGGATGAACCTAGAATCTATTATGCAGAGTGAAGTAAGTCATAAAGAGAAAAACAAATATCATATATTAACGCATATGTGAAATCTAGAAAGATGGTACTGATGAACCTATTTGCGGGGCAGCAGTGGGGGTGCAGACATAGAGCACAGACTTACGGACACAGGAGGATGGGGGGAAGGAGAGAGGGGGGTGAGTGGAGAGAGTGGCATGGAAACATGCACTACCATATGTAAAATAGATGGCCAGTGGGAATTTGCTGTATGACTCGGGGAACTCAAACTGGGGCTCTGTGACAACCTAGAGGGGTGGGAAGAGGTGGGAGGGGTGTTCAAGAGGGAGGGGCACATGTATACCATGACTGACTCATGTTGATGTATGGCAGAAACCAATGCAACATTGTAAAGCAATTATTCTTCAATTAAAAATAAATGAATCACATCGCCAGATGTAGGCCCATATATGTATAATCAACAAAATTTCTCAGCAACCTACAAGAATTAAGTGCCTGCTGATTGGTAAAATACTAGGTCATCTGAAGAGCAGTAAAGATTGTAGTAGACATGGGCTCTGCCTCAAGAAACTTAAAATCTAATGGTCAAAGTAAGTGATGAAATATATGGAATACATTACTTTGCCTTTTGTATGTGGATATGATGCAGGCATGTGTGTGAGTCTGAGCTCAGAGTGTGGTTACAGAACAAATAATGTCTAGCAGAAGATGTGAGCATCGAGTGAGAAAGATTCACAGGAAACGTAGGTATCAGTTTCGGAGCAGGGAAGGACCATTGTGTGGTGCTATTTTCCAATAAAACTTTATTAACAGTAATAGGCAGTGGTAGGCTATAGCTTACTGATCCCTGCTTTAGGCTATCATAGGCCATAGTGCTTTTTAACTCAGAGTGTTATACTTGAATCTATAGAAGGAATTCTAAGAAGCTTTATTGTGAGTCCCAGATTACAGCCAAGTATTTGCCCCTTATCAGTGCCCAGTGGATACATGTGAACAGGTTCTTAGCTCATTGCTCATCGGGTTTTCCCTACTAAAATATTAACGAGTGACCTTTTTACTAGAGCTCAGTCTGAGTCACATGATAAAAATTCTAAATTAATTAGAAATCAGATGGTTTAGAGATCTTTACATGAATGATTAAAAACTCACTTTTAGGGATTTCCATGTGGTCCATTGGTTAGAAATCTGCCTTCTAATACAGGGAATGTAGGTTTGATCCCTGGTTGGGGAACTAGGATCCCACATGCTGCAGGGCAACTGGACCTGTACACCATAGCTAGAGAGAAGCCTGCATGTGGCAACGAAGATCCCATCTGACCCAGGCAAATAAATGCTTTTTAAAAACCTCCCTTGTAAAGCACCACTTCTAAGTTTCCTTTTACTCTCTTGCTCACAGATATTGACGAATGCCAGCACCATCATCTCTGCAGTAATGGGCAGTGCAGGAACACGGAGGGCTCCTTCCTCTGCGTCTGTGACCATGGTTACAGAGCATCCGCCCTTGGAGACCATTGTGAAGGTGAGAGTTGCTCTTGGTTACAGAATCAGGATCAGGGAAATCTGAACATCATCCTGGCTTCTAGCCTCAACCCCATACTTTTGACTTCACGGTTGAGGACTTTTGACCCCTGCAAGATATTTTCCCCAAGGTCACACAAATAATGCAAAGAAATGTGAGGATCCAGGTTTTCTTTGCTCCGCTTGGAGCAGTTTTTTAGAAAAGTTATGCCAGCTAAGGGCATAAAGAAGCAGTGTGACTTTTCTCAGCTATGGATAGTTTATCCTGAGCATCTCATTCTCTGTAGCTTCCACTGAGGTGCAGGACCAATGGTCGCAACAGTCCGAGTCAGCAAAGACGAGTTAATTTTCCAAATAACTGTACAATTTTAAAAGCCAGACTTTAATTTCGAGCTTTTCATATAAAATATTTCTAAAAGATATCCCATTGTGAGTCTTTAACCACTTTCACTACCTGCCTTGGCTCAGAACCCCTCTGAGGTGGTTGGTTGCTGACAGGTTGCTGTAGCCACCTGTCACCAGCCTGGTGCTTGTGAATTCTCTGGGTTCACTGCCCACCCAAGTAATGGCATTTTTTCCAGTTTATCTACTGATTTGCTACTGTTAGATCCTATCAGTTGTGAAACAAGGAATGTGAACACACCAGAGTTTGCTTCACACAGTAAGGTAGAGTCTGCATGAGGTTCTGAACCCCACATTTTATAGATGAGAATGAGCTTGTTTAGTGACTGGTTTTGTGACACATTCTTCAGTGGCTCCAAATACTTTCCATTTCCTTGGGTTGGGAAAGATCAACTGTATTATATAGCATCCTTCTCCTCTGGCCAGAGAACTTGACACACACAGTCAGAACTTGTCTGGAGGGCAAGTGGGGGCAGTTTCCGAGGTGTTAAAATGTATGTTATTGTTGAGTCAGTGAATCATCTTCTAGGGTTTTATCCTAAGGTGGTAATGTTCTTTGAAGAGTTAATACAACCAGTGAAAAGTGGTAATCAACATACCTACTGAAAAAAGTAGGCAGATGTTCAAGGGATAAGTCGAAAGAGTAATAATTGATTTTCTGAAAACTGTGAATGGGGAACACTACAATATCTGGGTAAATGTTGATGATTCGACGTAATGGCATTCCAGGATGGAAGAGGCAGTATTCCCAGGAACCAGTCATGGAGGGTCTATTTTGGAAGTGGGTAGGTGGCAGGGCATGTGCCAAGGCCCTGAAAACCAACACTGACCCCAGTATGTGTTCTGCCCTCTTTCCTGGCCTAGTCGAGAGGATAACTAGCTCATTGACTAAATCTTGGGCAATAGGTCCTTGTTATAAGATATATTCCTCTTATTTTGGCTGTTTTAATGTGTAACCATTTCACCAGGAGGCTAATATTTTTTATTCTAAAACCATTATATGAAGAGCCAAATAAAAACTTTTACTCGGCTTGCTTGTCATTATTAGTATATATATTCCATAAGAAAGCTTCTTTTCAGAAAAAGAAAAATTTGAGAGGTACAAAAGAGGAAAGTAGAAATTGATTAAACGAAAAGCTACACAATAAAACAGACCAATATCGTGTAAATATCAGAAGAAAGAAAAAAATTAGAAATCCAAAAGGATTTGAGCAGTATAGAGCAAATTAAAACATGAAAAGACACTAGTACATTTGTATCTAAAATAGATTGCATCAAATCATTGAAATGGGTACTTTTTAAAAGAAAATTTAAATCATCAAAATCAAGCCAAGAAGCAAAACATCCGAAATAACCCATATCCCTACAAGAAATGGGAAAACATATTGAAAGGTTATCTTCAAAAGATAGAAACCTTCTTTTTAAGCATATCATCAGACCCTTTTCAAATCAGGGCTAATTTCTCTACTGTTCTGGATTATAAGTAGGACTGGAGTCCATTCAATATTTCAGAGCTCCCTTTGAAACAATAATAGGACTTCAGCCCGCTAATGCCCAACAAGCACTGTTTCCAGCCCTTCCTAATCGTACTCAGCTGTAATTAACTGAGCTGTGACTGTTCACATGCCTCTTGCAGCTGTGAGAGGAAGAGCCATCTTGTTGGCATTTATAATTACATGTGTAATCTTCTTCTAATAACTCTGGCAGGGATTGTATTTTCTTATACTGTCATTCTGCAGTCCTGCTGGACTGCTCATGGAGTCAGAATCCTGAGTATTGGGCTAATCTCCGCATGCTCTTTACTCCGGCACACTCAGTAGCCACTCAGTTGGGATGCCGTGTGGCCTCAGTTGTCCTGGTTATTAGAGGTGTTTGGCATCTCAGTCCTCAAACGCTCTGCCTCTGACTTGTCTTCCTCCAGTCACAGTCTCTCCTCCTGTGCCTACCTTGGCACCTTCTTCAGTAACTTGTTGTGGTTGCTGTATGCTAGTCCCTTGCAAAGCCTGAGAAAAAGATTCATGTCTTCCTTGTAGCCCTTCTCTCTGTTGGTCATTTCTTTGCAGACCAAGTCAAAACAGGGAAGTGCTGGTATTTCTTACCTTATGACATTTCTTTCCAAGTCAAAGTCATCCACTTATTCTTCTATGCATTTATTCAACAAATATTTGGGACTTCCCTGGTAGTCGAGTGGCTAAGACGCCACGCACCCAGTGCTAGGGGCTTGGGTTCGATCCCTGATCAAGAAACAAGATCTTGCCTGCCACAGCTAAAGATCCCATACTGCAACTAAGACCCTGGCACAGAAAAATAAATAAACTAAGTACGCTTTTAAAAACAACAGCAACAGCAAAAACAAACAAAAACCCAAATATTTGAGTGACGAGGATGTGCCAGGCACTCTTCTAAGGTGCAGGATCAGTTCAGTTCAGTCGCTCAGTTGTGTCTGACTCTGCGACCCCATGAATCGCAGCATGCCAGGCCTCCCTGTTCATCACCAACTCCCGGAGTTCACTCAGACTCATGCCCATCAAGTCAGTGATGCCATCTAGCCATCTCATCCTCTGTTGTCCCCTTCTCCTCCTGCCCCCAATCCCTCCCAGCATCAGAGTCTTTTCCAGTGAGTCANCATTTTCTTCACCTCTTAAGTGCAGATCTTGATACTAACTTCAGTAGTGAAAGAGTAGGCTCTTGGATGTGGTTGGTTAATTCTTAGATCCTTGAAACTGAGTTCAAGAGCAGAGAGACAGACACAGTGGTTTAAATCAACAAAGCAAGTTCTCTAAGCAGAACAATAGGGTCATCTTGTTTAAGGTGGAGTCTGAGCGGCCTGATTCTGTTAGTGGGTATGATGCACCACAATTTTTGAAACCACTGAATTAGGCCATTAGATCAGTGAACCTATTATATATTTTTTTAATTCCCAGTCTCAGTGTGCATTTTTTTTCTCTTTTTTTTTATTTTTATTTTTATTTTTTTTTTCATCTCAGGTGTACATGAGTTCCCAATCTTGAACCGCCCCCCACCACCACCTCCCACTCCACATCAACTCTCTGGATCATCCCCGTGCACCAGTCTCAAGCATCAGTATGCATTTTTTTAAGAGTTTGCAAGTTTTTATTTAATTTTTAAATCAACATATTCCCAAAACAATTGCCATTTCCCATGTGTTGCGATGCAAAGTAGTGTGTATTTAAAAGCATCTCTTCATGGCTAGTATGTCTTACCTTACCTTATGGTCCCATCACTCNTTTTAAGAGTTTGCAAGTTTTTATTTAATTTTTAAATCAACATATTCCCAAAACAATTGCCATTTCCCATGTGTTGCGATGCAAAGTAGTGTGTATTTAAAAGCATCTCTTCATGGCTAGTATGTCTTACCTTACCTTATGGTCCCATCACTCCATGGCAAACAGAAGAGGAAAAAGTGAAAGCAGTGACAGATTTTTTTCTTCTTGGGCTCCAAAATCACTATCAATGATCTCTGCAGCCATGAAATTAGAAGACGCTTGCTTCTTGGAAGGAAAGCTTTGACAAACCTAGACAGCATATTAAAAAGCAAAGATGTCACTTNATGTGTTGCGATGCAAAGTAGTGTGTATTTAAAAGCATCTCTTCATGGCTAGTATGTCTTACCTTACCTTATGGTCCCATCACTCCATGGCAAACAGAAGAGGAAAAAGTGAAAGCAGTGACAGATTTTTTTCTTCTTGGGCTCCAAAATCACTATCAATGATCTCTGCAGCCATGAAATTAGAAGACGCTTGCTTCTTGGAAGGAAAGCTTTGACAAACCTAGACAGCATATTAAAAAGCAAAGATGTCACTTTGCTGACATAGGTCCATATAGTCTGGTCCAGTCCAGACTGGTCCAGTATAGACCAGTCCAAAGCTCTGGTCTTTCTAGTAGTCATGGACTGATGTGAGAATTGGACAATAAAGAAGGCTGAGCACAGAAGAATTGATGCTTTCAAATTTTGGTGCTGGAGAAGACTCTTGAGAGTCCCTGGGACAGCAAGGACATCAAGCCAGTCAATTGTAAAGGAAATAAACCCTGAATACTCATTGGAAGGACTGATGCTGAAGCTGAAGCACCAATACTTTGGCCACCTGGTGCAAAGAGCAGACTCATTGGAAAAGTCCCTGATGCTGGGAAAGATTGAAGACAAAAGGAGAAGAGAATGACAGAGGATGAGATGGTTGGATAGCATCACTGATTCACATGAACTTGGGTGAAATCCAGGGGATGGTTGGTGTGCTATAGTCCATGGGGTTGCAGAGTCAGGTGTGACTTAGTGACTGAACAACAGCAACAATAACAAAATGTCCTACTTATCCCCCATGAACCTTAGTTTCAGCTAGAACTGGATAAAAAACATCTCATACATGCCTGGCACATAATATTTGGAATAATGGCAGATGTTATTACTGTTAATGTTGTTATTTTATAAGGTTGAGTCATCAGTGAGGAATTGGTTGGGGGATGGGGATGACTAACATCTGACTCATTTACCCCCTACATATCTACCTTCTGCCAGTTACCCTGCATGACTTAATTTGCTGACCCAAATAAATCAAATCTATCTAATAATGTTTCATCTTACACACGAGTTCAGTCCACAGTCATTGCCTAAGGTGAAAAACCACAGAGCCAAAATTGCACTGGCAGATCTCTTTAAACTACCTTTAAAGTACTGTATAGCAACACCTCTCAATAAATCCAGCCCAGAGGTTTCCCTCCGTCACAGCTCCAGATGAAGTAGTTGTCTTGCTTCTAGGGCTTGGGTGTAGGAAAGAAGCACACGGCACCTCTCAACCCTGAAATCAGCTCGGAGGTGAAGAAGCACTAGGAACTGCGTGGGGCCATGGGAGCCACAGGTTCACCTCTGTCTGAGGCTCACTCCCAAGAACACACTCCCTGAATGGAATGGTGGACTCAAACACCCACACTCTTTAAATATATTATCTTCTTTTCACAGGAAGCACAGAGTTATTTATACCACCACATAAGCAAATTTCTGTTTGGAATTTTGCCAATGTGAAATGCAAGAGTCAATTTTTTTTTTTTAAGTCAATTTTTTTTTCAACCCCTTTAATTACAACCCAGGGTAGGGAAGCTGGGAGTGCCCTCAGATTTGGGTTCTTCCCAGGGGAAAAATACATGAATATGCTCATAGAAGGTAGCCATAAGGAGATGCTAGAGAAGAGACGTTTCTGCTGCTGCTGCTAAGTCGCTTCAGTCGTGTCCGACTCTGTGCGACCCCATAGACGGCAGCCCACCAGGCTCCCCCGTCCCTGGGATTCTCCAGGCAAGAACACCGGAGTGGGTTGCCATTTCCTTCTCCAATGCGTGAAAGTGAAGTCGCTCAGTTGTGTCCGACTCCTAGTGACCCCATGGACTGCAGCCCACCAGGACTGCATCCTCCTCCATCCTCCATCCTCCTCCGTCCTCCTCCATCCACGGGATTTTCCAGGCAAGAGTGCTGGAGTGGGGGTGCCATTGCCTTCTCCGCATTATGCACCTCAGAGGCTTGGAAATCTTTCCTAATTCCTGAAGAGTGGCTTTGTATTTGTTTCCCACAGATCCCCAACACTGACTCCATACATCACATGAGCCACTCGCAGATGCGGCCAGAGTTGCCCCCTCTGCCTGCTTCTGCTAACGAAGAACCATCTGAACTCTATAAGGTACGTTCACCTGGCTGCTACTCTTCTGCTGGTAACAGCTGGGGATCAGACAGACTTGACAGGTAGGATTAGAGGCCTCAGTCATTTCTGCCACTGGAAGAGGCTATCGCACAGTGGGAGAAAGAGCTATGTAGTAGCACAAATCTGGCCTTCTCAGTTACCTGCTGCATTATTTAAATTCTCTGAACTTCTGCATATTCAACTATGAAATGAGAACAGTTATTTCTACCTAATAGCCATGTACATAACAATAAAGACAATAGATGTAAATTACCTGATCACAAATTTACTGCATGTTGAAAATCGACTGTTATCCTTGCCATCAGAAAGCATGCTCATGGTGGTCAGAGAGGTCAAATTGGTGTCCATTCTGAAAGTATTTGCACTCAGTGTGCAGGATGTTAGGCATGCGGGATGCCGTGAGTCTCAGTGTGAGTGGAGCCTGGCCGAGAGGAGTCCAGGCTTCCTGTGTGATGTCCCTCACGTGACTCACTCTGCATTCCTCCCCTTGTAGACAGTCATGTCGCACAGCTTTTATCCCCCCTTGATGCAACGCACATCATGGACCCTGGCTGTACCCTTCAAAGAGCAGAGCCACCACTGTGGACCCAGTGATTCCATTGCCAACAACTACTCCTTGACAGCTCGAGACCTGAAGCTGAAGGACCTGCTGAAAGTCTACCAGCCCGTCACCATCAATGTCCCCAGGGAAAAGATTGTTCAGGGGCTGCCATCAGGTATTTCCTGCAGTGTGTCATACCCACTTAGAATGGGGCTTTGGAAGATTTCTAATCCTAGGTTCTAGTCCTGGCTTCACCTTTACTATAGATAACTTTGGGTAACCTCATGAAGCCTCAGTTTCCTCATCTATGAAATGGGAATGATTGTAAAGGCTAGCATTATGTTTAACATTCACCAAGCTTCTTGTTGACTGCTCAGTTCAGTTCAGTTGCTCAGTCATGTCTGACTCTTTGTGACCCCATGGACGGCAGCATACCAGGCCTCCCTGTCCATCACCAGCTCCCAGAGCTTGCTCAAACTCATGTCCATTGAGTCGATGAGGCCATCTAACCTCCAACAATCTCATCCTCTGTCGTCCGCTTCTCCTCCTGCCTTCAATCTTTCCCAGTATCAGGGGCTTTTCAAATGAGTCAGTTCTTTGCATCAGGTGGCCAAAGTATTGGAGTTTCCTCTTCAGCATCAGTCCTTCCAATGAATATTCACAGTTGATTTCCTTTAGGATTGACTGGCTTGATCTCCCTGTAATCCAAGGGACTCTCAAGAGTCTTCTCCAACTCCACAGTTCAAAAGCATCAATTCTTCAGTGCTCAGTTTTCTCTATAGTCCAACTCTCACATCCATAAATGACTACTGGGAAAACCATAGCTTTGATTAGGCAGACCTTTATTGGCAAAGTAATGTCTCTGCTTTTTAACATGCTGTCTAGGTTGCTCATAGCTTTTCTTCCAAGGAGGCAAGTGTCTTTTAATTTCATGACTGCAGTCACCATCTGCAGTGATTTTGGAGCCCCAAAAATAAAATCTGTCGCTGTTTCCATTGTTTCCCCATCTATTTACCATGAAGTGTTGGGACTGGATGCCATGATGTTAGTTTTCTGAATGTTGGGTTTTAAGCCAACTTTTTTATTCTCCTCTTTTACTTTCATCATGAGGCTGTTTAGTTCTTCTTCACTTTCTGCCATAAGGGTGGTGTCATCTGCATAACTGAGGTTATTGATATCCTTCCTGACAGTCTTGATTCCAGCTTGTGCTTCATCTAGCTCAGCATTTTGCATGATCTACTCTGCATATAAGTTAAATAAGCAGGGTGAAAATATACAGCCTGACGTACTCCTTTCCCGATTTGGAACCAGTCTGTTGTTCCATGTCCAGTTCTAACTGTTGCTTCTTGACCTATATACAGGTTTCTCAGGAGGCAGGTCAGGTGGTCTGTATTCCCATCTCTTTAAGAATTTTCCACATTTGTTGTGATGCACACAGTCAAAGGATTTGGCGTAGTCCATAAAGCAGAAGTAGATGTTTTTCTGGAACTCTCTTGCTTTTTCGATGATTGAACGGATGTTGGCAATTTAATCTCTGTTTCCTCTGGCTTTTCTAAATCCAGCTTTTTGATTGCTGCATAACAAATTACTCCCAAACTCAATAATTTAAAATAAGTTCCATTTGTTATCTTATACTTTCTGTCAAGAATCTGGGCATGGCTTAACTGGCTCAGAGTCTCTCACAAGTATACAGTCAAGGTATCCAAGGGCACAGTCATCTAAAGGCAACCAAGGAAGGATCCTCTTCCAAGCTTACTCACCTCTCCCACTTCCTGTTGACCTTAGACATTGGTTTCTTAGTGAATGGGCCTATCCACAGGGCAACACACAACATGACCCCTAGTATCCCTTGAAGGAAATGGGAGAGAGAACCAGTAAGATAGAAACCACCATCTTTGGGGATCTTAATTTTGATTGTGACATCCTATGGTTTTTGCCATTTTCTCTGTGTTAGAATCGAGTTGCTAAGTCCTGCCCACACTCAAGAGGACAAGGGCACAATTCCAGAAAGTGGAGATCCTTGGGGGCCATCTTGGTGGCCAAAAGTACCATAGTACTTTTTGTGTATTAATTTGTCTAGTCCCACTGGGTACACATATGTCTGCTTAAGGATATCCACTGGTAGTTTTTGTTAGAGATATGTTGGAGATTTGCAATCTGCCTGCTGTCTCAAACTCATTTTCATGTTTTTCTTTATTCTTTCTGTGCTGTGTCTGGGTGAATTCCTCAAATATATCTTCCAACTCACTAATTTGCTCTTCAACTCTGTTCAGTCTTGAGTTTATCCTGTATAATAAATGTTTTTTTTATTTTAATAACACTGTCTTTCATTTTCAGAGTCCTTAACTGATTCTACTTGTAAGTGCCACCACCCTTACCACTTTCTTATTCTATTCTCATAGACATAACATTTTCAGTATCACTGGATCTTAAACATTTATTTTGGAGTGATATTAGTGTTGCTATATATATTATTTCCTTTTTGTAAATATTTCCCTCAGTTGTTGAGTTTATTTGCTATCTTTCTTATATTGGTTTTTCTCATGTGTTATGGAATTTTAGTTTGCAGGCTTATGTTGAGAGCTTTTCCCCTTCTCCCTACATGAATTTCCCATTTGTTGTTTAATTCACACACAATAAAATGCACAGATCTTAGTGTTCAGTTCAGTGAGTTTTGTCAGTTGTTTATACCACATTTGTACATAGCCATCACCCAAATAAGATATAGGGCATTTCCATTACTAGAGGAAGTTCTCTTGTGCTCCTGTCCCATCAGTTCCTTCCCCTCCCAGTACCATCCTGCCCCCTTTCTGATTTCTGTCACCATAACTTAGTTTTCTGGAACTCTCTTGCTTTTTCCATTATCCAACGGATGTTGGCAATTTGATCTTTGGTTTCTCTGCCTTTTCTAAAACCAGCTTGAACTTCTGGAAGTTCATGGTTCATGTATTGCTAAAGCCTGGCTTGNTCTGTTGTTCCATGTCCAGTTCTAACTCTTGCTTCCTGGCCTGCATACAGATTTCTCAAGAGGCAGGTCATGTGGTCTGGTATTCCCATCTCTCTCAGAATTTTCCACAGTTTCTTGTGATCCACATAGTCAAAGGCTTTGGCATAGTCAATAAAGCAGAAATAGATGTTATTTCTGGAACTCTCTTGCTTTTTCCATGATCCAGCGGATATTGGCAGTTTGATCTCTGGTTCCTCTGCCTTTTCTAAAACCAGCTTGAACATCTGGAAGTTCACGGTTCATGTATTGCTGAAGCCTGGCTTGGAGAATTTTGAGCATTATTTACTAGCATGTGAGATGAGTGCAGTTGAGCGGTAGTTTGAGCATTCTTTGGCATTGCCTTTCTTTGGGATTGGAATAAAAACTGACCTTTTCCAGTCCTGTGGCCACTGCTGAGTTTTCCAAATGTGCTGGCATATTGAGTGCAGCACTTTCACAGCATCATCTTTCAGGATTTGGAATAGCTCAACTGGAACTCCATCACCTCCACTAGCTTTGTTCATAGTGATGCTTTCTAAGGCCCACTTAACTTCACATTCCAGGATGTCTGGCTCTAGATGAGTGATCACACCATCATGATTATCCAGGTCATGAAGATCTTTTTTGTACAGTTCCTCTGTGTATTCTTGCCACCTCTTCTTAATATCTTCTGCAGGATATACAGCAGTAAACTAAACAAGAATAAAAGTCTTGCCCTTGTGTAGCTTACATTTCATTTGCAATGGAGAAAACAATAAACATGATAAGTAAACTATATAGTTTGTTAAATAGCAATAAATGTTAAGGGGAAAATTAAAGTAGGGTACATGAGGAATGCTGAGGGAAGGAGGGAGAGTTTTAAATAAGTAGGCAAGCAGCAGCTAGTCTGAGATGATGACATTTGATTTTGGAGGGAGTGTTCCATGAAAAGCCTTTGTGGAGGGAATCAGGAACTTGGTCATTTTAAGTTTGCAATGCCTATGATGAATATCCAAATGAAGATATATGAAAGGCAATTGGATTTATGTGTTTGGAATTCAGTAGTAAGTTCTGAGCTGGGATTCATCAGCATGTAGGCAGTGTTTAAAGCCATGAAGTTGGATGGGATCACCATGGGAGTGCATGTAGCTAAGAGAGAAGTGGTCCAAAGACTGTCATGGTCCCTCATTTAGAAGTGAAGAGGTGATAGGAACAAGCAAAGAGGATTGAGAAAAAGTGGCAAGTGAAGGAGGAAAACCAGGATTTAAGAGATGAAAGTATTTCAAAGAGGGAGTAATGAACCTGTGTCAAACATTGCTGCTAGGCAAGATGAGGACCAAAAGTTGATGGAATTTAGCAAAGTGGAGGTCATTGGCGACTGCCAGCATTCTCAGTGGAGAGGTGACCACGACTGACTGGTGCTTTCTTTAAAGCCTGATGGCCAACTCCTACAGGAAATCTTTACTTTCCTAGAAGAAGTTGCTCTTTCATATTACCCTCGGTAGTGGTGCTGGACAATCCCACATTGGGCTCTCTTAATATTCCAGCTACTCTTTTATTTTTTCTGCTTTCTAAGATAGAGGTCTTGCAAAAATATGTAAACTAAACCAGATTCTAATGTAATGAACTGTTTTAAAATCTGTCCAGTTGTTTTTGAACTTTTTAAAATGCTTTCTTGTCTTCACATACATTATTTCTCCTAGACTTTGGAAAGTGAAAGAAAATTATTTTAGGGAGAGGTGAACAAAGGTGATAGATTTCCATGATGCTAGGGCATACTAGGTAATGGGGTGTTGTTCCTTAAATTCATATCATTGGTATTCTACTTGCTGTATTTTGATTTGAGATTTTTCACATAATGTTAATGGTCAGAGATGCTATTTCTTATTTTGTCTCAGTTTCCTAAAGAGCAAAGAAAAGAAAGGTAAATCTAAATGTGGATCTCTTACTCAACACCCATTAGGATGGCTGTGAAGCTATTAGAATAAATATGGAACAGTTGGAACTCTCCTACCTTGCTGGTGGGATTATAAAATGATGCAACCGCCTTAGAAAACTTCAGAAGTTAAATCTACTATGTGGCCCAGCCATTCTACTCCTCAGAATCTACTCAAGGAAAAGCATATGTTAACACAAAGATCTGAGTATGAATAAAAATGTCAGTCACAATAGCAAAACTGTAAGCAATCCAAGTACTAAGCACAGGTGAAGGGTAAACAAATAAAGAGACATTCATACAGTAGAACACTCCTCAGCAATGATGAGGGGAGAGCTATTGATACATGTGACAAACCTAGATGACTCAAAAACACTATGCTGACCAGAAGCAGCCACATAGAAAAGGGATACAAGGAAACCTTTGGGGGCATTGGAAGTGCCTGTACATTTTTTGGTAATGGTTGGTCCAAATTTTCCTTTAGTACATGTTTTATGGCAAAAATCCACCAACAGTAGACTAGAATATTCCCATTTGTCTCAACTATTTCAAAATCATGAAATTAGCAGAAAGTTTGGTCTTAAGAATTATTTTCACAGAATTTATATCTAAGAGCATTTTCTCAGTTAAATTTGGTTTTAGGAATCTTGATATACCCAAGGTCAGTTAATGAGTGAAGATAACCAGTTGTTGGTGCATTCAGGCTTTGTAAGAGACACTTAGTCCTCGGTGCTATTATCTTTCTTAATTGTGCATATTTCCTTTACTGACTCTTTGATAACAATTAAAACACCCAAGGCACAAGGTTAACAGGAATGGCGATTAGACAAAAAGACAAAGGAAAATGTCTCTAGACTTTATGTTTGTCACTACAGAAAAACATTCTTAGAAACGTGTTTCATTCGTTCCTTTAAAAAATTGCAACGGTGAAAAGACTCTGATGCTGGGAGGGATTGGGGGCAGGAGGAGAAGGGGACAACTGAGGATGAGATGGCTGGATGGTTATCACCGACTCAATGGATGTGAGTCTGAGTGAACTCTGGGAGATGGTGATGGACAGGGAGGCCTGGCATGCTGTGATTCATGGGGTCGCAAAGAGTCGGACACGACTGAGCAACTGAACTGAAGACTCCAACAGTGGATCTTAAGAGATATAAATTGATACAGAAATGCCTATGGCTTGATTGTGATGGTGGTTACAAGAATGTGTTTACATTTGTCAGAGCTCATTGAATTGGAGTCTTAGATGCATTTGTAATATGTAAATTATACTTAAATGAAGTTGGAGAAACACTAAAAAAGTGGTAAGCTATTTTAGTTGTGACAGTCACATCAGCTGTGGTTTACATTTTAGGATCAGTATTCAGAAACACTTTGAAAATGGGTGAAGTTCATAATAATTTCTTTTGATAGAGTGAAATTATAAGGTGCTTCTCTTTTATCTACCCCGTGAATGGTACAGAGGGCAGTTAATTACTTGTTTGGATTCTATGAGAAATAATTCCACATTTTCAACCAGACAGCAAGGAGAATAGACTGCAATAGTCTTCACATTCAATTCTGGACATTTTCATGTATTTTTAGTTGTTGTTCAGTCACTAAGTTGTGTCCTTCTCTTTGCAACTCCATAGACTGTAGCACACCAGGTTTCCCTGTCCTTCATCTCCCGGAATTTGCTCAGACTCATGTCCACGGAGTCGGTGATGCCATCCAGCCATCTCGTCCTCTGTCATCCCCTTCTCCTCCTGCCTTCAGTCTTTCCCAGCATCAGGTTATTTTCCAATGAGTCTGTTCTTCACATCAGGTACCAAAGTATTGGAGCTTCAGTATCAGTCCTTCCAAAGAATATTCAGGGTTGATTTCCTTTAGGATTGACTGGTTTGATCTCCTTGCAGTCCAAGGGACTCTCAAGAGTCTTCTCCAGCACTTGAAGTCCAGCACCATTTGAAAGCATCAATTCTTGGGTTCTCAGCCTTCTTTATGATCCAACTCTCACATCCATAGTTGACTATGGAAAAGCAATAACTTTGACCTTTGTCAGCAAAGTGATGTCTCTGCTTTTTAATATGCTGTCTAGGTTTGTCATATTTTTTCTTCCAAAGAGCAAGAATCATTTAATTTCATGGCTGCAGTGACCGTCCACAGTGATTTTGGAGTCCAGGAAAATAAAGTCTGTCACTGTTTCCATTTTTTCCCCTTCTGTTTGCCATGAAGTGATGGAACCAGATGCTATGATCTTAGTTTTTTGAATGTTGAGTTTTAAGCCAGTTTTATCACTCTGCCCTTTTACCTTCATAAAAAGGAGCTTTAGTCCCTCTTCAATTTCTCCCATTAGGGTGGTATCATCTGCATATCTGAGGTTGTTGATATTTCTCCTGGCAATTTTGATTCCAGCTTGTGATTCATCTAGCCTGGCATTTCACATGATGTATTCTGCATAGACGTTGAATAAGCACGGTGACAGTGTACAGCCTTGATGTACTCCTTTCTCAGTTTTGAACCAGTCGGTTGTTCCTTGTTCCCTGTCTGATTCTTACTATTGCTTCTTAATTTGCATACAGGTTTCACAGGAGGCAGTTAAGGTGGTCTGATATTCCCATCTCTTGAAGAGTTTTCCACAGTTTGTTGTGATCCCTGCAGTCAAAGGCTTTAGTGTAGTCAATGAAAGCAGAAGTAAATGTTTTTTCCAGAATTCTCTTGCTTTTTGTATGATCCAATGAATGTTGGCAATTTGATGTCTGGTTCCTTTGCCTTTTCTAAATTTAGCTTATTCATTGGAAGTTCTTGGTTCACGAACTGTTGAAGCCTAGTTTGAAGGATTTTGAGCATTACCTTGCTAGCACATAAAATGAGTGCAGTTGTATTTTAGTAGCAATCTTATTTGCAAGAAATATACCATAACATACCAAATTCTGAGCAAACAAAGAAGGTTTTGTCCTTTAGGTTTCTTCAGTGCTAATAATTTGAATCTTATACATACAACGGAATCAAGACTCATGGAGTGTGTTAGGAATAATGAACTTTGATAGGAGTAATTGAGGTTTTAAACAACCCTTGTGAAAGATCTACCTCAAGTTCATGCAGTGAGCAGGGTCATTAATTGTCTTACATGCTCACAGTCAAGACTCATTAGTGCTTACATAAACCGTTTTTAGTTGGACATATGTTACAAGTCTATACATTTTTAAGAAGTCTGGACAGCATTATACCTATTTGTGATAACTTCTGAGTAGATGACTTCTGATTTTGCTCAATCCGTTGCCTTCCAAAAACTCCTCTTATTACCCCTCTGCCACTAGTCACCCTGCTGTCAAGGCTTTAAGTAAGTTCCTTCTATTACACAAGCTACCTTTAATCTTTACAGTATCTCTCCTCTAAATTCATGTGACTTTGGAAGTTGGTACTATTCTTGTGACATATATCTTTGACAGTTCTTAAATTATCTTGAACTTATAAATCAACTCAATATTTTTGTGTTTACTTTTATAATACAATTTGGGGATTTTTTTTGTACAATCATTTTTTTTTGGAGGCAGGGAGCATGCCAGATATTTTAAAATCTTTCCTTTGATGTGTAATACAGGATCTTGTATAGCATCTATTTATACTGTTCAAATTTTAAAAGCTAAAGTCCTTTCAAAGTGTCTCATTTTTAATAACTCTAAAAGGTAAACAGTCATTCATTTAAAATCATGCATTACCAGAGATATAAAATAATGTTCGTTTATATGAGTCTAGTGTGTAAAGATAAGGAAAATGTTTTTCTTAATACAGTTTGTCTTATACATCTTGTAAATTGACTTGTAGATATCAATGAATGCTTGGAGGACAAGAGTGTTTGCCAGGGAGGAGATTGCATTAATACTAAAGGGTCCTATGAATGTACTTGTCCAGATGGATTCCAGCTAAATGACAATAAAGGATGTCAAGGTAAACTTCTTTTTCTGCTTTTAAAATTATAATTTACATAATTACTCAGTTCTGTGTTGCTTCCTGATAATAGTTTATGGTTTTACCACTGTATATATAAATGAGCTATGCAAATTTTAAATAATTTATTTATAAATATTATTATATTTATTTTTAAGTATTATATTTGTTTATAAGTATTATAATTTTTTTGAGTCTACATCAAGTACTGGAAGTTCCTGCTTTGTACTGCACCAAACTAAATAAAACTCATGCATTTTGGAACTGTGTCCTAGCTTTACGTGATTCTGTGGTAACTGTGGTCACCTGTATTTTGCTGTACTTTCCTTCCATTGCCAATCTTGGTATTTGATTCTAAGTTACCTTTTCTTGCATATCCTTCATGGGCCTGTTTCATTTTGTCCCATAACATGTTTCTGCTTTTTTGTTTTTCCTGATCCCTGTTTTCACTCAGTATCTAGCTTTTCCTCTCCCCCAAAAAGCCTGATTAATAATTTGGTCATAATTACAGAGGACAGAATTTTATATTTTTTCAAAGTGCCATCACATTTGATCTCCCGAACAGCTGTCCTCCGCTTATCTGCTGTTTTACTTCCTGCAGTTTGTTTGTTACCTGTAGTTAGCTGTGGTCTGAAAATACATGGAAAATTCCAGAAACAATTCACAAATTTTAAATTGCTTGCTGTTCTAACTAGTATATGAAATCTCATGCTATCCCATTTCATCCTGCTCCGGGTGTGGATCATCCTTTTGTCCAGCACATCTCATCTGTCAGTCACTTAGTAGCCATCTCTACCATCCTCAGATCCACTGTTGAGGTTCCATAGTGCCTGTGTACCAGCAATGCTTATCTTACCTCATAATGGTTCAGTGATGAAGACCATTTGGATATACCAAAAAGAAGCCATAAGGGTATTTTTTTTTTTTTAATGAAGAAATGAACGTTCTTGACTTACTAAGGAAAGAAAAAAATCCTATTTTAAGGTTGCTAAGATCAATGGCAACAAAAGAACAAATCTTTTATCTGTGATACTGTGAAGAGAGAAGAAGAAATTCGTTCTGTTTTTGTTGTTGACCCTCAGACTGCAAAAGTCATGGCCACAGTGCATGCTAAGTCCTTCTAAGATGAAAAAGACATTAAACTTGCACAGTAAGATAATTGGAAAGAGAGAGAAATTGTGTTTACATAACTTTTATTTTGGTATACTGTTCTCATCCTATTTTATTATTAGTTGTTAATCTCTTGCTGTGCCTTATTTATCAATTAAAATTTATTATATGTATATATAAGAAAAAAGTAGTGTATACATGGTTTAGTACTATCCATAGTTTCAAGTACCCAACCGGGGGTCTTAGAATGTGTTCTCTGGGGATAAAGGAGGACTGTACAGTGGACACAAGTACTAATGAGAACATAGCACCAATCACAACACAGTTTTAACTAAATGCCTGTTGTGTGCCAGTTACTGTATTACCTCACTTAATTTATAGAGAATCGAGGAGGAAACTTTTATCCATTTTGTGACTGAGTAACGGAAACTCAGAGATGTTACTTAGCATGCTCCTCATAAGAAGTAATTGAACTGAGATTTGAACCCAAGATCTTTCCCCTTTATTTTCTCTACATTGCCATGCCAATTATAGTTACATGCATAGCCAAAGGAAAGCAGACAGATTCAGTGATTTCCCCACCCCCCTGCTCCAGTATAATGCATAGAGTTATTTTTTATGTTGTGATTAAAAAGTCACATTTGTTCCAACATTTTTAGCTACACCTAATTACCCCACAAACTTTCCTATAATTATTAGTCTTAACAAACCCATGCCTTTTTCCATTGAAAACTCACACTTACCTGTTGTCTCAATTATTTCTAATACTGGATAAATTTTCTTATTGTTCCTCCACCATTATGGAACTCTGTCAGTCAGTTACTTCAGTCAGTTTAGTCACTCAGCCGTGTCCGACTCTTTGCGACCCCATGAATCACAGCACGCCAGGCCTCCCTGTCCCTCACCAACTCCCGGAGTTCACCCAAACCCACGTCCATTGAGTCGGTGATGCCATCCAGCCATCTCATCCTCTGTCGTCCCCTTCTCCTCCTGCCCCCAATCCCTCCCAGCATCAGAGTCTATTTCAATGAGTCACGTCTTCGCATGAGGTGGCCAGAGTACTGGGGTTTCGGCTTTAGCATCTCCTTCCAAAGAACACCCAGGGCCGATCTCCATATAGCTCAAACTACATATAAATAAACGTTTGTTGGAGTCATTTTTATCTGTTGTTCTGGACACATGTGACTTTTAAAATTCTGGCTTGTCATAATTTATATTCTTCTCACATGTCCCAAATCACAGTATTCTTAAAAAAGGGAATATGGTGTCTACTCTCCTAGTTGTGGTTCTAGAATATTCACCCTGTGTAGCTTGTGTACACTCAGCTCTGTGTCCCTGAGATACAAAATACATGGACCTTTGCCTCAAGATGTTTTAAAATTAATGCCATTACTGATCCCAGGATGTAAATATTCTGCAGCATGTACCTTAGAAAGTGTATATTTATTTACCTTCAAGGTAAATTTAAAGTTTTCAGTGTTCCCAATACAGAAACTAAATGTGTTTGGACTTAATACAATTGAGAAGAAAGATTTGAATTGTAAATTTATGACAGTATTTCCATTTGGGAGACTTTTAAATCTTAATAGAATCTTGATTTATATAAAAATTCCAAGAGATACCCCTAAACCCCTGAATCCTGTTTTTATTACAGACATTTGGGCTTAGGAATAATTTTTTTTGTTGCTTCTTGTCATAAAGTTTTGACCAAATAGAAGTAAAACCAAATCTTGTATAAATGGACTATGAGTTCATATTGCAAAGTTTATGTACTTCTAGAGTTAAATTATAAGAAACCGATTTAGTCATCTGATTAATTAATTATACTGTCTTCTCTCAGTATATTATATTTGTGTTTGAGATTTTTTAGGAGCTCAAATGTGGCTGCTCCAAACATATGATGTTTTATTGACTTTAAATCATTATTAAATTGACTTTATTCTGAGTTACATTGGTGACTCCCAATTTCCAGAATAAACTAATATGTCTACTTGAAAAACTTATATCCAAATTAATGAAAAATATTTCTGCAGTGGGATATAGTACCGTTTTTTTTAGTAAGTGTTGATTGCAGAGTCGGGCACAACTGAGCAACTAACACTTAACTAAAAAATAGTATCTATGAATTTGCTCCATCACCCACCTACTCTGATTAGAGGCTGTTTGTAATGTCTTGTGCACTGGCCTTGTGTTGCGTCATCTCTCTTTGCCACATCATTGGAGGCAGGTTTATGATCCTTCACTCTGCCTGAAGTTAGCCTACTTCTGTTTAATCCCATGATCATGTCAGCATTCTGTATGTGGGCATAGATTTCAGTTTGTTTTAATGCTGAAAACATAATCTATGACAATGTGAATAACCATGAAACATATTTGAAAAATAATGTGTGATAGGCATAAAGTTTAAATCTTACCTAATAATCTGAAGATAGGTCCATAGTCAGTAAGGCATTTTCAATTGAAAGTGTAAGAATCTCTTCCCTCAGGACAACTGATTATGATACAGACGGCATGGAAATTCTCTGTTAACAGTCTCTTTAGGAATGCGGCAGCATACATTTGAGCTTCAGAATATACTCAGTTTCACATTTTGACTTACACATGCCAAATTGTGAATTTCTGTGGAATCTCGGACCCATGAACGAAACCCAACTTAAATATAGTCTGACTTTCAGCTGAGTTACTAGCAGCATAGTTTAGAAATGCCTCAATAAGTACAACCCAAATTGAATGCATATGTTTCTCTGGTTCCAGATATTCATGTTGTTCTTTCTTGGTGGTTTCCTGGAAAAAAGTCTGGGAATTCATCTACAGTTCCTGTCATCAGACTTTTTAGACAATTATTTGTTAATCAGTGACTTCTCTTGAAGCAAAAATGTTTATGCACACGATTCCCTATGCAAAGTTGCGAAGTCTGACAGTTTTTAAAAGGTCACATTGAGTCATAGGTAAAATAAGAAGGTGGTCTTAGATAACCTCTAAGGCTCTACAAGATGGACAGCGGCCCTGGACTTGATCCCCAGGCCAGTGGAACTTTATGGCACCTTGTTGCCCAGGTGGGGGGCAACAGATTCCAGGCAGCAGGTTGAAAAGAAAGAATAGTGCTAACGGGTAAAAGAAGGTCAGAGTTCAGGAACGATTACAATCTAAGATATTTTCAGTAGATAACAGAGGATACCAAAGAATTTACAAAAGAAGGGAAAGATTTCACAGAGTGGAATCATATTAAGAAATAGTAAAGTATAAAATGATTCATTGCTCTTTCTTGAAATATTTTAAAATTAGTGACAATAACCAGAATGGGAGAGTTGTTAAGAAAATGAGTAATTCCTGCTTGATTTCTTAGTTAGGTTCAGCAGTAGATAAGCCAACTGGCCTGAAATATATGGCAGGTGGAGGGTAAAGAGTTCAAGCTTAATATTCAGATAGCTAAATCAGTAATATTGCCAGAATTCCCGTTACACGGTGAGAGAAACAGACATGAAGAGCCCTAGGAGCCCCTGGATACAGGGAAAGGAGTGACCCTCTGGAGGAGGGGAGCTACCAGCTTGGTGGCTAAGCATGTTCTCTAGGTCACTGTAAAGGCCCCTCATCTGTATGTTTTCCATGTTCCCATTCAACTTTATACCTATTTGTCTTGGTTTCTGCCTCCCCTATAATACTGTGAGCTTCACTACAGTATGGGCCCCGGCCTACTCAACCATCTTTTAGGAAACCATCAGTAAAAGTTTTTAATTAAATTTAAAATGGACTCGAAATTTGTTTTTTTTATTTTGCATAGGGGTATAGCCGATTAACAAATAATACTGTGATGGCTTCAGATGAATTCTGAAGGGACTCAGCCATACATATACCTGTATTCATTCTCCTCCAAACTCCCCTCCCATCCAGGCTGCCACATAACATTGAGCAGAGTTCCATGTGCTATACAGTAGGTCCTTGTTGATTATCCATTTTAAATATTTTAAATATTACAGTGTGTACATGTCCATCCCAGACTCCCTAACTATCCCTTCCCCGCATCCTTCCCCTGGCAACCATAAGAACATTCTTGAAGTCTGTGAGTCTGTTTCTGTTTTGTAAGTTCGTTTGTATCCTTTCTTTTTAGATTTCACATAAAAGAGATGTCATATGATATCCCTCCTTTTCTGCGACCTACTTCACTCTGTGTGACACTCTCTAGGCCCACTCATGTTGCTGCAAATGGCATTGTTTCATTCCGTCTTAATGGCTGAGTACTATTCCATTGTATGTATGTACCACATTAAAGATGGACTTTAAAGATGATGTGTTGAGGGCCTATTTGTTGTTTAGTTGCTAAGTGATTTCTGACTCTTCTGCAACCCCATGGACTGTAGCCGCCAGGCTCCTTTGTCCATGGGATTTCCCAGGCAAGAATACTGAAGTGGGTTGCCATTTCCTTCTCCAGGGGATCTTCCTGATCCAAGGATCAAACCCATGTCTCCTGCTGTGGCAGGTGGATTCTTTACCGCGAAGTCTGAGGACCTCGTTAATAAGAAATGACTTCAGGAAGACAGGAAAATTACCTTAGTCGTAGGGCTACTTCTTGGATGGTGCCTAGGACATGTGATACCTTTATGACTCCAGTTGATTAAGAGAACCTTAATCACTGTTTAGTTAGAACAGAATGAACAAAACAGAGTTTTTGGTGAGCAAGTATTCATAATACACTCTTCACTTGCTATACTGGGAGGTGGACTCAGAGTTAAAATATGAAGTTCTCTTGAAGAAGCAGTCGGTGTAAGAGGGACACAGAGGAGACCAACAGTGTTAAAATGCAGTGCACGCAGGCAGTCTTGTGTGTCAGCATCATCATGACTAGGTGAGCCAGTCTCCATGATTCCTTACATTGTCCCCTTCAGGTGCTCTTAGCCAGCATCACTAGCACTGCTGTTTAGAAGAACATCATCACCCTGGCTGGAGGGAGCATAATCTTTCTTTATTGAGGACAAGCACAGTATAAGATGGTCAACACACAGTGGTCCACACACACTAGTCAACACGACTACAGCATGATTTGTACATGAGTCTTTGTAATAATCATTACCACTTTTCTGACTCTTGGTGGTATTGAGTACTGCACTAAACACTGGATGCTCATCCACTAAATTCATCATCACAAAGCTGTGCAAATATTAAAGGCCACATTTTTCTTGTGCTTTATTTCTTTTACCCATTTTCAATGAAACAAATTGGAGTAAATTTCCTTTGTATATTCAGACATTGGAGAAGTGGCATTTTTGAGTTAAACACCATTAGACATGTCCAGCCTCGCCCTCAAGTTCACTTCCCAGGGATGGATAGGCATGGACTTGAGAAGACATACAGGCCACAAGAGAGCTGTTGTCATGGTGGTAAAAGAAGACGAAGGGGAACACCGTATTCCCACTGAAGAATATTTCACAAAAGACTTAATTTATTAGATACCCTCGAGCCTCCTATATATATTTTAAAGGGTACCCTTGATTTGAACCTATGAACTTGCTTTTTTTAGTATAAAAATGGTGAACATTGGCTATTTCCTATGATTCAACCCAAGTAATTTCTCTCTCCTAACAGTCCAGCTTGTCTTGTGGTCTGGTGTGTATACAAATGGTATAGTGTGCCACCAAATACACGTCTGGCCATTTTGTAATAGATTTTGCTTCCTGTTTTATCTAATATCATCAGAAAGCAAAACAGGTTATTTTCAAGTATGTGGAACTCTTCTTGATTCCAGATATTAATGAATGTGAACAACCTGGACTCTGTGGTCCTCATGGAGAATGTCTAAACACAGACAGTTCTTTTCACTGCATCTGCGAACAGGGTTTCTCAATCTCTGCAGATGGACGTACGTGTGAAGGTAAGATGAACAATAAGACCTCGTGTAATTATTGCATGATAAAACAGAAAGGAGATGCCTTTCTATTTNACTAAAAAATAGTATCTATGAATTTGCTCCATCACCCACCTACTCTGATTAGAGGCTGTTTGTAATGTCTTGTGCACTGGCCTTGTGTTGCGTCATCTCTCTTTGCCACATCATTGGAGGCAGGTTTATGATCCTTCACTCTGCCTGAAGTTAGCCTACTTCTGTTTAATCCCATGATCATGTCAGCATTCTGTATGTGGGCATAGATTTCAGTTTGTTTTAATGCTGAAAACATAATCTATGACAATGTGAATAACCATGAAACATATTTGAAAAATAATGTGTGATAGGCATAAAGTTTAAATCTTACCTAATAATCTGAAGATAGGTCCATAGTCAGTAAGTCATTTTCAATTGAAAGTGTAAGAATCTCTTCCCTCAGGACAACTGATTATGATACAGACGGCATGGAAATTCTCTGTTAACAGTCTCTTTAGGAATGCGGCAGCATACATTTGAGCTTCAGAATATACTCAGTTTCACATTTTGACTTACACATGCCAAATTGTGAATTTCTGTGGAATCTCGGACCCATGAACGAAACCCAACTTAAATATAGTCTGACTTTCAGCTGAGTTACTAGCAGCATAGTTTAGAAATGCCTCAATAAGTACAACCCAAATTGAATGCATATGTTTCTCTGGTTCCAGATATTCATGTTGTTCTTTCTTGGTGGTTTCCTGGAAAAAAGTCTGGGAATTCGTCTGCAGTTCCTGTCATCAGACTTTTTAGACAATTATTTGTTAATCAGTGACTTCTCTTGAAGCAAAAATGTTTATGCACACGATTCCCTATGCAAAGTTGCGAAGTCTGACAGTTTTTAAAAGGTCACATTGAGTCATAGGTAAAATAAGAAGGTGGTCTTAGATAACCTCTAAGGCTCTACAAGATGAACAGCGGCCCTGGACTTGATCCCCAGGCCAGTGGAACTTTATGGCACCTTGTTGCCCAGGTGGGGGGCAACAGATTCCAGGCAGCAGGTTGAAAAGAAAGAATAGTGCTAACGGGTAAAAGAAGGTCAGAGTTCAGGAACGATTACAATCTAAGATATTTTCAGTAGATAACAAACAGAGGATACCAGAGAATTTACAAAAGAAGAGAAAGATTTCACAGAGTGGAATCATATTAAGAAATAGTAAAGTAGAAAATGATTCATTGCTCTTTCTTGAAATATTTTAAAATTAGTGACAATAACCAGAATGGGAGAGTTGTTAAGAAAATGAGTAATTCCTGCTTGATTTCTTAGTTAGGTTCAGCAGTAGATAAGCCAACTGGCCTGAAATATATGGCAGGTGGAGGGTAAAGAGTTCAAGCTTAATATTCAGATAGCTAAATCAGTAATATTGCCAGAATTCCCGTTACACGGTGAGAGAAACAGACATGAAGAGCCCTAGGAGCCCCTGGATACAGGGAAAGGAGTGACCCTCTGGAGGAGGGGAGCTGCCAGCTTGGTGGCTAAGCATGTTCTCTAGGGCACTGTAAAGGCCCCTCATCTGTATGTTTTCCATGTTCCCATTCAACTTTATACCTATTTGTCTTGGTTTCTGCCTCCTCTATAATACTGTGAGCTTCACTACAGTATGGGCCCCGGCCTACTCAACCATCTTTTAGGAAACCATCAGTAAAAGTTTTTAATTGAATTTAAAATGGACTTGAAATTTGTTTTTTTTATTTTGCATAGGGGTATAGCCGATTAACAAATAATACTGTGATGGCTTCAGATGAATTCTGAAGGGACTCAGCCATACATATACCTGTATTCATTCTCCTCCAAACTCCCCTCCCATCCAGGCTGCCACATAACATTGAGCAGAGTTCCATGTGCTATACAGTAGGTCCTCGTTGATTATCCATTTTAAATATTTTAAATATAAGTGTGTACATGTCCATCCCAGACTCCCTAACTATCCCTTCCCCGCATCCTTCCCCTGGCAATCATAAGAACATTCTTGAAGTCTGTGAGTCTGTTTCTGTTTTGTGAGTAAGTTCGTGTGTATCCTTTCTTTTTAGATTTCACATAGAGAGATGTCATATGATAATCCCTCCTTTTCTGCCTGACCTACTTCACTCTGTGTGACACTCTCTAGGCCCACTCATGTTGCTGCAAATGGCATTATTTCATTCCGTCTTAATGGCTGAGTACTATTCCATTGTATGTATGTACCACATTAAAGAGGGACTTTTAAGGTGATGTGTTGAGGGCCTACTTGTTGCTTAGTTGCTAAGTCATATCTGACTGTTCTGCAACCCCGTGGACTGTAGCCGCCAGGCTCCTTTGTCCATGGGATTTCCCAGGCAAGAATACTGAAGTGGGTTGCCATTTCCTTCTCCAGGGGATCTTTCTGACCCAAGGATCAAACCCACGTCTCCTGCGGTGGCAGGTGGATTTTTTATCACTAAGCCACCAGGGGAGCCTGAGGACCTAGTTAGTAAGAAATGACTTCAGAAAGACAGGAAAATGACCTTAGTAGGGCTACTTCTTGGATGGTGCCCAGAACATGTGATATCTTTATGACTCCAGTTGATTAAGAGAACCTTAATCACTGTTCAGTTAGAACAGAATGAACAAAACTGAGAGTTTTTGGTGAACAAGTATTCATAATACACTCTTTACTTGCTATACTGGGAGGTGGACTCAGAGTTAAAATATGAAGTTCTCTTGAAGAAGCAGTCGGTGTAAAAGGGACACAGAGGAGACGAACAGTGTTAAAATGCAGTGCACGCAGGCAGTCTTGTGTGTCAGCATCATCATGACTAGGTGAGCCAGTCTCCATGATTCCTTACATTGTCCCCTTCAGGTGCTCTTAGCCAGCATCACTAGGACTGCTGTTTAGAAGAACATCATCACCCTGGCTGCAGGGAGCATAATCTTTCTTTATTGAGGACAAGCACAGTATAAGATGGTCAACACACAGTGGTCCACACACACTAGTCAACACGACTACAGCATGATTTGTACATGAGTCTTTGTAATAATCATTACCACTTTTCTGACTCTTGGTGGTATTGAGTACTGCACTAAACACTGGATGCTCATCCACTAAATTCATCATCACAAAGCTGTGCAAATATTAAAGGCCACATTTTTCTTGTGCTTTATTTCTTTTACCCATTTTCAATGAAACAAATTGGAGTAAATTTCCTTTGTATATTCAGACATTGGAGAAGTGGCATTTTTGAGTTAAACACCATTAGACATGTCCAGCCTCGCCCTCAAGTTCACTTCCCAGGGATGGATAGGCATGGACTTGAGAAGACATACAGGCCACAAGAGAGCTGTTGTCATGGTGGTGAAAGAAGACGAAGGGGAACACCGTATTCCCACTGAAGAATATTTCACAAAAGACTTAATTTATTAGATACCCTCGAGCCTCCTATATATATTTTAAAGGGTACCCTTGATTTGAACCTATGAACTTGCTTTTTTTAGTATAAAAATGGTGAACATTGGCTATTTCCTATGATTCAACCCAAGTAATTTCTCTCTCCTAACAGTCCAGCTTGTCTTGTGGTCTGGTGTGTATACAAACGGTATAGTGTGCCACCAAATACACGTCTGGCCATTTTGTAATAGATTTTGCTTCCTGTTTTATCTAATATCATCAGAAAGCAAAACAGGTTATTTTCAAGTATGTGGAACTCTTCTTGATTCCAGATATTAATGAATGTGAACAACCTGGACTCTGTGGTCCTCATGGAGAATGTCTAAACACAGACAGTTCTTTTCACTGCATCTGCGAACAGGGTTTCTCAATCTCTGCAGATGGACGTACGTGTGAAGGTAAGATGAACAATAAGACCTCGTGTAATTATTGCATGATAAAACAGAAAGGAGATGCCTTTCTATTTTAATCGGCACAGGCTCTGAGACACTGACAGGCAGTCACGATTTAAGGCCTTGGAGCACGTATGCCCCGAAGGGACCCCTCCCTGAAATGCAGCTCAAGGTGGCTAGGATTTACAGACAGGATAAACTACTATAATGGTGAAAATACTCACAGGTGATTCCATGACTGGTACTGAATTAATGAGTCAAAATGTGCGGGAGGTGATGATTTTAGGTGCATGTGGGAGACAGAAAGGGAAACGGAGCAACATCCCTGATGTAACCCAAGACTCTGTTGACTTTGATTATGTTTCATGTAAATCATCTGTATCATTCTGTATATAAACATGCCTTGCTTGATTTTTCTCTGTACCATTGTTGGCAGAGATTTTCCAGAGTTACTCCTTTAAGATCTTTTGCTCTGAACCAGTATATTTTCCTACCTTTCAGTATTTATTATATCCTAGGAGCAAATTAAGTTGTAAGACATTAAGATAATATGTTGGCTTCCTATTGGCGACCTCTTTATGTTTTCAGGGCTACAGCACTGGTTATATACGTAAGATTTATATTCTTGATGACTTATGATAGTTTGATAAATTGAATCATTCATCTGAACCTTTATGAAAGTAAACTGAGAAGAGTCCTGTAATCAAAATTTTTCATCCATCCCTTTGAGAATCTAGGTTATCAAAACCCAGCTCTGTTTTAAAGAAGTATAAAAGTTCTGTTCTGGGCCTGTGATAGGACTCAGTGTCTCTGCTTTTAAAAAGGAGTGGAGCAGGAAGTGTGTTCTCTCCTTACTCACACCACAGTGGAATCAAGCCGAGGACCGGCAACCAGGTTCATCTGAAACGAATTATTTTATTGAGAAGAATAAACTGATCTTATAAAAAGCAGGAGATTGTTGAAATTGCTCTCCTGCTGAGTAGACAAAACACGAACGCCAGATTTGGCTTCAAGTGAAAGAGCGATAGTGCAGGGTAGGGTGTAAAGATTTTGAGGGGTTTGGAAGTGATCAAAAGTGGGGAAATGGAGAAAAAAAATCATAAAGAAGATGCCCATGAGAGGTTTACTCCATGTTTCAGTGGTTTGAGTTTTAATTATATTTAGAGCTCTGAGACTAGAGCCTATAAGAAAAAGCATGCATGCAGGCCTTCCGGGGAGGGGGGGGATCACAGAATTCCCTGGTAGAGGGGATAGGGTGCTAGCCGACTTGAGGGACTGAAGACATGAAATTTGCAGACTGCTCATTTCCCTGCCTTCTAGAAGGGTGCAGGTTTGCCTCTTCAGCTAGCTGTAAATCATGGCTAGTAAGGTCTTCCGTAACTGAGAAATGGTCCAAGTTACAGATACCAGTAGCTGTGCCATGCAAAAACTGTATTTAAAAAAAATGTATAAGCCATTTTAAGTGCTCACCAGTCAAAGCCATAGACCAGTATAAACATACTCAGGTTTGTTTTTTCTTTTGTACTTTGTACTTTTTCTTTAAATCTGTGTCTTTTAAAATCTTTATTTCTGCAGCTCAAGAGTTATATAATCACTGTAACTTAGCTGCAGTTCTAATTTGTTTAGGCATTTACTTGGCGGGGATTTGAATTTTAAACTGTGTTTTTAGAAAACTTCTAGGGCTTTGTAAAATCCTGTACTTTAGTATACGGTCTTTGACCCTTGTTCCATATTTTTTACTCCAGAATCTGGACAATTTTTACAAAAGTAACAAAGCAGATACTTGAGAACATTGTGCTGATAACTGGCAGTATAACTAGAAAGCCCCCTCGTTATTAGGCATGTTAATCTCTCTTGAATAAGCTTTGCAAGATTTTCATTTTTTATGGTCTTAATCCAGTAGACTAAACTGGCTCAAATTTTCTTTCATTGGACTTAGTTTGAAACTTGTGCCAGTAGCAATATGTCTTGATTCTACCCCTGGCACTGGTGTAGGACGAAGCCAGTCCATGTGATTGGGATTTAGCTATGGAGCTGATGTGTATGGGATTTGAATTAACACCGAGAAGTGGCTGGCACTCTTGCTTTGTGCCCATCCATCAGCTTACCTCCTAACTTCTAATTAAAGCAGCTGAAGACACGAGGGCTGGCATACCTTGCTTCAAGCAGGGCTGAAGGAATCCCGTCCAGCTGAAGGGAGGAGGGCCCTTCCCTAATCCCCCATGACTTGGAGAGTTGCCTTCATCTGTTCACAGATATTGAAACACAATGAAGAGGCAGTCTGTCAATACCAACTGTCTCAGGTATCAAGGAGCAGGATCGAATCTTTGAAAATAAAAACACCACCACTGGCTCCATCCTTTTTCTTATGCTGCTTTGGGAGCATGTATGTGGGAGAGGATGGAGAAGCATCTTGTTTTTCCCATAGGAGATAAAGAACACGTGTCAGTTGAACTTGGAATAGGAAGTAAGTGGTGGGTGTGCAGCTATTTGTTTATTCATTTGCTCAGTGACAGAGCGCCTATCTCGTGCCAGGCACTGTTAGTGTTCTGAGGGCAAAATACACCCTGTTCTTGTGCACGTGGAACCTACATTCCAGGAAGAGATTCAGAGATAAATAAGTAAATAGGGCATATTGAAATTTATGTTTCTGTATTTAAATAGTATAGCATGGTTCTATTTTAAAGATATAAAAAAGTACAGGGTATGGCATGTAGTATATAATCTATAACTCACAGAGTTGTTTTTTTTTTCCAAGTCCTACATGTGAATGTCAGGAAAGTACAGGGAATCAAGGCCTTTTTGATTTACTTTTTGATTTACTTCCACTTCTGTAATTCTTGCTTTTATTCTCATAACTGTGCCACCCTCTAGCCAGAGATTGTGTAGGAAAGCAAAGGAGACTTCTGACTTCTTTCATTCAACTCACTGTTTTATATCTTAAATTGGCTTATCCATTTGTTTTAAAAAGTCCCAATTCTTTGGTTCCTTTACTTTGCCCTACTTTTTAAATTACAAAATTCACATTTGCTTGGAAATGATATATCAGTGTAGGTTCATAGGAAAAATATGTATCCTCCCATTTGTAAGCNCCCTCTAGCCAGAGATTGTGTAGGAAAGCAAAGGAGACTTTTGACTTCTTTCATTCAACTCACTGTTTTATATCTTAAATTGGCTTATCCATTTGTTTTAAAAAGTCCCAATTCTTTGGTTCCTTTACTTTGCCCTACTTTTTAAATTACAAAATTCACATTTGCTTGGAAATGATATATCAGTGTAGGTTCATAGGAAAAATATGTATCCTCCCATTTGTAAGCTGACTCAGAGTTTTGTTTCTTCATTGGCAACAGGATGTGTGTGAGTGGGAAGAAGACTGGGGAAACTTATGACGGTCAGAATCCTCAGTGTCACCATGTCCATGCCCTAGCCCCCCTGGAGAGATGCCTCCTGGTCTCTGACTTGGCATCACTCTTTTCACGTGCCTCTGGGCAGGCTGCTCTTGGCTAGGAATGGCTGTGCTCTCCCAGCTGGCTGTCCATGTCAACTGAGACCTCGTATGACAACAGATGAAACTGGGGACATCAGGCATCTCTAGACTCCACTGTGGTTTCTGTTCGCATAATACCCCGGCCACACTGGTCTAGCAGGGACCTCAGAGGAGCCTAGTGGCACGGAGGGAACATCAGTGACTTATGGAACCTGGTTAATCATGACAAATTAGGCCTCTAAACTATCACCAAAATCACTCCCTAAAATAATATACTTTAGAAAGCATCCTCGCTCATTCATCCATTTGACAAGTATTTATTGCATGTCTACTATATACTGGCCACTTCTAGAAACCAGGGTGATGTCTCTGAACAAAGAATAGCTCCACTTTCTTAGAGACAGTAAACTAATGTCAGCTATGTAATATGCCATAAAGTGGTAAACCCCATGAAAAGAGAGCAGAGTAAAGGGGGTCTGAGGGCTAGAGCAAAAAATGGAAGCTACCAACTAGGGTAGTCACAACTGGCCATTCTGCCTCTATACTGTAGATTAATGAAAGGAATGCCAAAATTGTGTCTGAGTAACAGATAGAGCCATGTTAAGCGCTTTTCTTTTTCAAACTGGTCATCGACTGGCTAAGTGATAAGAGCCTGTCAATAAATAGGAGGACATAAGACTGTCTGCTGAAGGCCTCTTTCCAGTTGCCAACATGTGAGTTCTGTTGTCCAGATGGGAATAAAAGATCACAGTATAATACCAAGAGCAAGCCTGGTGTAAGTTATGGGGTTTGCTTGATAGTGATGCATTAGTGTAGGTTCATCAGTCATAGCAAACGTGCCACTCTGGTGGGCGTGGTTGACAGTGGGAGAAGCTAAGGGAGGGGACGGTTTTGGGAAAACAAGAGGAATAAGGAAACTTCCTGTTAAATTTTATTGTGACCCTAAAACTGCTCTTTAAAGTCTGCTTTTAAAAATCAGACATTCCTGAAATTAACCTGAAAAAAAATTATTTTTTGTAAAAAAAAAAAAAAAAAAACCCTTTAAGTTCAATTCTGTGTTCGACTGCTATCTTTTTCTCCTCTGGATGTTGTTTGTTTCTTACTTTTCAAAAAAGCACCCCAGAGGGAGTATGTGATCAGGAACTTCTGCTCTCACATTCAAGGCATGTCTGATATTGATTTAAAAATTGAAAACTGTAGGATTGGAAGGCGACTTTTGGAACATTGAATTTAATTCTGAAACCCAAAGCACTCAAAGAATCAAGTCTTACTGTTGAATGGCTATAGTCTCTAATGGTGTAATCTGTTTAGATACCTACCATAAACCGCTTCTTACTAACCCATTCATTTGGGTGGAAAAGCACAACAAATGCAAGTGATAAGGATGGCTGGCTTCATGAAGCTCACTGAGAACAGTGGTATCAGGAAGATTAAAAGAAGTTGGGTCCAAACTCTTAGATCAATTTTGTGTGCGTTGGGAACCAGAAAATACACTAAGGACAACCTTTGCCAAATCAAAGAAAGAAGAATGAACTGGGAGTGAGTGTGGTTTTGTTTGCAGACTTTGAGGTACATTTTCCACGAGCAGTGTAGAAAGAAAGTATAAAACCATGTTGACAGCACTCCAAGGCAGTTGGTGGTTTTGTGGCATGGAGATAGAACTTTATGTCTATCACCAAAGAGAAAATATTTTTGAAAATGACTTAGCCAAGTAGGACATTGAAGTACCCTGACACAATAATATATTACATCTGGCTACTTGGCCCAAAGATTTTTAGGTTTTTTAGTACTTTTAGGCTTGGGAAGTGGAAAAAAAAAAAAAAAAAGTCCAGTAAGAGAATACAACCAGAGTATTTCTTTTCTAAAGACGGGGAATTTAACTTAACAACAGGATCCTTTCCCTCCCTTGTGTGAAAAAGGATCAGACAGCATTCCAGGTAAGGAAAGGAAGTGGCCTCTTGCTATGAAGGCTACTGTTCTTCTCACTCACTCCTCCTGTGAATGTACTTCTGCAGAAGTGAATGAAATGGATGTTTAAATCATTAGGGAGAGAGCTGAGGAAATCTTGCTGGAATAAACTGCTTTTGGACCTGGAATACATATTTTCCATGCGTTGCTTGATTGTCCTCCATATATCAACATTTTTATAAAGAAATTCACAATGGTGGCAAAACATTTGAGAGCTCTTCCTAAGCCTTTTATCGCTACTGACCTTTTCATACCCCAGAGCTATGGAAAATCATTTGTTCGTAGAAGTAAACACTTTTTCTTCCCACCAAAAAGTAGACATGAAGCTTCCAGAAAGGGCAGTCTGCCCCTCATGCCTTCTGCTGTGTTCCCCAGCTCACGTCTGGGCACCGAGAGCTTCTTGCATCTATTTTGATGAATCTTTGGGTGTCATCAGTAACCCAAGTTCTCATGGAAGAGCTATATCATGGAAGGTTGTTGGCAGTGATACTTTTGTGCTTTAGACCTAAATTGTAATGCTGAATATATTGAGTCCAGAATCAGTTACTTTGTAGGCATCTAACAGAAGGTATGATGTGATTGTCTTGGACACCCCGTATGAGTGTACTGGAGAAACTTCACATATCTGGTTTCACGGCTTAATATTAAAACAAAAGTAGTAATAGTAAGAGCCAGTATTCACTGAGCTCTTGCTAAGAGCCAGGCACATACGCTAACTGTATTGTACCTGTTTTCTCTTTTAATTTTCACAACAAACATACAGGTAGGTAGGTAAAATATTAACTTGTTTGCTTTGGTTGTAATGAGCAGCTTAAAATAAGGAAATTTATTATACTAACAAGAAGTACATTTATTGTTACTTCTCATCCACTGTAGGTCTTTATTTAATGTCACTTTCTCAGTAGGTCCTTTTTTTTCATTTTTTTGAAGTATGGTTGATATATACAGTAATGTGTTAATTATTGTTATACCACTGTATAGCAATAATTAACACATTATTGTGTAATATTCAGTATCAGTGTTGAATATTATTCATATTCAATATCCTGTGATAAACATTAATGGGAAAGAATATGAAAGATCTTTTTCATAGTTCCCTGTGCTGTACCTAAGACCTTGTTGTTTATCCGTTCTATATATACCAGTTTGTGTCTGCTAATCCCAAACTCCCAGTCCATCCCCTCTCACCCGCTCCCTTGGCAATCAGCCATCTATCCTCTATGTCCCTGGTTCTTCCATAGATAGGTTCACTTGTGTAATGTGTTTGATTCCACATGTGAGTGATATCATATGGTATTTGCCTTTCTCTTTGACTTACACTTAGTGTGATGATCTCTTGTGTCCATGTTGCTGTAAATGGCATTATTTCATTCTTTTTTATGGTCAAGTAGTATTCTATTGTATATATGTATCACATCCTCTTTATTCATCTGTCAGTGAACCTTTCTCTAATCGTCCTTTTCTCACCTTTACCCACTCCCCACATTTCTGTTTTCTCTCTCTCTTTTTAAACTACCTTATTCTACTTCTTTATCTTGTTTATTTTGTCCAGTCTTTCTGCTAGACACTAAGGCTCATAAGACGTGAATCTTTGTCTGTTTTGTTCAAACTTTTGTGCCTTTGAGAATGTTAGGTAGGGCCAGTAAAAAATTGGGATGGCCAAAAGAGTCATTTGGTTAGTAAATGTGTTCAATAAAGTTCTTAGTGAAAATGAAAAATATGTCTTATTTTTACTTAAAGAAACTTTTTGGCCAACCCAGTACTTCATGAATGAATGAAGGAACTTAGTGAAAAGCCTTCCCTAATTTTTGAAAATCTGACTCCTAAAAGCACACTCCCTAAAGCACACTCTGCTTGGTAACTGGGTGCAGCAGTGGCTAAAAAGTTGGGCTGTGAAATTCTAATACACGGGCTTGAAGTCTTGCTCCAGCACTTTCAAGTTGTGTGGACTTGACTCACATGAGTCATATATCTCAGTTCTACATTGCATAATAAGCATAAAATATAGCACCTACATTTTTTTGTAGGAGTTTTTGAAAGAATTAAGTATGTCGATGGGTGTGGGCAAGTATTAACACACACTTGGAATGGAGTTTGGTCCCTAGAATATGCTCGATGGACCTGAATTATTGTTAGTATTTTAGCACTTCTTATACTGACACCCTAGTTATTGCTATGTATTTCCCTTCACATGTGGGTACCTAAAAGGAAGGGGGCATTTAAAACCTGTTTAGATTTATTTGATCTGTGCTCAAAAAATATGCAACACACACTTGTGTATTTGTGAATTAAATAGTCTGGCAATTCAAAGTCCAAGTCTAGATATAAATTAATTGCTACTGTATTTTTTCTACATTTAAATCTCAGTTTACTAAAGTCATGTAGAATATGGTACAGTACCTCATTTATACATAATTTGCTTTAATTCCTCACCCTTTGTTTTCCCTAAGCATTCCATATGATTGACTTGCCCTGTTTACTCCCGAAGTATTTCAAGTTTTTAAGTGTTTGATATGTCAGTTGCCAGTAAGCTGATCGTTCATGCTAACACTTGTTTGTATTTAAGGGTCAGCATTGTTATTTCTAGAGGTACTGTTCTCTGTGGTTTCAAAACTCATCTTTCTTGGCATCTTGTATGAATATAGAGAGAAAAATTATAATAGTAAAAAAATGGGAATTTTTTTGGCGGCTCTTATATTGCCTCTGGGGCCTAAGTGTCAGAAAGATGAATCTGGGGTTTGATGTGTTTGGCCTGTGGTTAGGGTTTTCTCCCAGTCTCACTGGCAACACCTCTTAGTGTAAGAAATACTATATGAAAAGAGAAAATGCACAGCCATGGCTCTGAAGTTAGAATAAGATATTATATGTATTTTTAGAATAGCTCAGGTATAAACATGTAAAACCATTAAATGAATGCAAAGATAATCCAAATGGTTATAAATAATATGTTAAAATTGTTGTCATTTAAAAAACTGAAACCATGCGAAAATGCAAGATAAGTATTTCACACATAGTATCTTTTTCACGTAATTGTGGTAGAAGAAATAAGCAGTTACAATTTGGGGAACTTTTTCTGAATGGCCTTGGATTTATTTGGAGAATTTATTAAAATACCCCACTTATGTGATATTCTGTTACATGATAGTAAATTAGAATTATTGTTTACCTTTGGGAGTAGAAAAAATTGTTGCCTTTTTTTTTTAAGCTTTCTTCTCATTTCTTCTCTATAAATTTTTAGAAATTGTGTGTGTGTGTCAAATTCAAATACTTCTTAAATTTCTGCTTTTATATAACATTCTGTCAGCCTATCATAGGAAGAAATAAGAAGATGGCTTTTTAAGTTCAGAAGTCACTTTGCTTCTCTTTCTCTGGAAAGAAACACAGATGATTTATTGAATTTATAGCTTTTGCTTTTCTAAAAAGAAAAAGTGCTCAGTGTCTGATTAAAAATATACTTCTCTTCAACTTGGAATTTTTCCTTAAATGTCACAGATACTCAGTTTGGGATTTGCACCTATAGTACCGAGGTTTTCTCACAATTGAACAAACATCTGGCCCTTGTAATGTTTCCTCAGGCAGCACCTCTCTGCTCCGCTCCTATCCTGTTCTCTGAGGGAAAGGATCTGAACCCAGTGCAAACTGGAGGCATTCAGGGATGTTTAACGACACAGATGCCCTTTCCAGCTGCAGAACCTGAGCTTTGTGGGCTCCCTCGATGGGGAGAAGTGGCCACAGGTCCCTTTCCCCATTTCCTTAGTCTTTCACTGCAGGAGCTTGATAAAACGGTTCGAAATGTAAAAGCCAAACTATGCTTCTTCAGTTTTGTTTTTTTTTAAGCAATTGATTTAAAATTATTTCATTCATGAGGATTTTCATCCTTGGCCTTAGTCTGAATGATAGAGATAATCATCTTCTGAACATTTATTCCACCTCTTTGTTTTCAAAAGCCATATGAAAATGAGAACAAGGGACATAATATAAATATTTGAAAAGTTCTTAAGACATTTTTAGATCTTCAGAAAAAACCCCACAGATTTTAAAAGCTCATTAATTTTATATTTTATCCTCATGCAGAAAGACATTTACTAACTGTAGTAATTTTAAACTTATGAAAAGGCATGCAAGCTGCAGAAAGAGAAGAGAACTAGGAACCTACTCTCAGCAGTTCAGATGCACTTGGGAGAGAGTGTTGCCAGTGAGGGCCTAGGGAGCTGGACTGACTTAGTGTCTTATCATTAATGCTTAGTAATTAAATATGGCCTCCCTTTCACACATCACGTGTATCGATCTTCCATTTTCTGTTGCCTGTTTAAATATTCATAATTTCTAAAACTATATGTCCTAGAACATTAGGATTTCAGTCTGTTCTGAACATATATCAATGATGTTGTAATTCTAAAGAAGTGATTAAAAAATTTGTTCCATAGTAATGCTCAAACACCTTCTATAAGACAAAAAATAGTAGCATAGTCTGGACAGTATTCAGTTGATTCCCTTGACTTATAGTGGATCACATAGAAATGATAAAATTTTAAGAAAATATGTATTATTACATTGGTTCTCATTTTCACCTGTATAAAAAAAAAAGACTTCATTTGCATATGGAGGAAATTGAAGTTTCAGAGAGTTTCAGTGGCTTACAAAGAACAGATAGGAAGTGGCGACCAGGATTACTACCCAGTCCCTTAATATTTTAGTCTAATAAGTCTTACCAAGGGAAAAGAAATAGAACAAGCTTTTGAATGGTTAAGATTGTCTTTAACCAGGAAATATAGCAATGTGGGGAGAAGGTAATGCACCCCACTCCAGTACTCTTGCCTGGAAAATCCCACGGGTCGCTTAGAGTTGGACACGACAGAGTGACTTCACTTTGACTTTTCTTTATTTTATTTTATTATTATTATTTTTTAAATCACTCTGACTTTTCACTTTCATGCATTGGAGAAAGAAATGGCAACCCACTCCAGTGTTCTTGCCTGGAAAATCCCAAGGACAAGGGAGCCTGGTGGGCTGCCTTCTATGGGGTCGCAGAGTTGAACATGACTGAAATGACTTAGCAGCTTAGCATAGCAGTGTGGACTGGCCTTTTTTCTTTCCAGTAGCATTTTAAATTGCTTAAAATATATAAAGAAAAATGAATCAATCATAGGGCACCTTTGGTAAACTTTCAAAGTAAGCACACTTGGTAGCAAGCCTCCTGAACCCTCTCTCAAGCTTCTTTCCAGTTATTACCCATCCCCTCCTCCTTACCTGCACACAGTGGTACCCACAGTTTTGTCTGCAGTACCAGGGTTGGTGTGCTTGTTTTTGAACATTATATTCATAGAATCATGTAGTAGTTACTCCTTTGTCTCTGGCTTATTTTGTGCAACAGTATGCTTGTAAACTTCACCTGTGTTACATGTAGCAGTACTTCATCTTCACATGTTTCTTTGTATGAATATACTACAATTATGCAGCCATTCTATTGTTGATGGGCATTTGGATTACTTTGGGACTGTTTAAATAGAGCTTTAGTGACTAATCTTGAGCATGCCTTTCGAGTGACATAATCACTCATTTCTGTTGGATATTACCTGGTTGTGTACTTCAGTATTCTTGCCTGGAGAATCCCATGGACAGAGGGGCCTGGAGGGCTACAGTCTGTAAGGTCACAGAGAGCTGGACATGACTGAAACGACCTAGCATGCACACATGTAATTTATAGGTCATAAAGTATAGATCATAAGTATGTCTCATTTTCATAGCCAGTTTTTCAGAGTATTACTTTATACTGCTACCAGCTAAGGGTGAGACTTGCAGTACCACATTTTATCAAAAGTTGGAATGGTTAGTCCTTTTAATGATTAGTCATGCTAAGTAATGGGATCTCGTCATGGGGTCAATGTGCATTTCTCTTGTGAGGAGTGATGCAGAACAAGTTTTCGTACCTTTATATTGGCTCTTTCAGTATTGTTTCATTTGTCTGCTTCTGTATAACACATTCTTTCCAAAGGAGATGCTAAATACAACAATCCTGTCAGTGGTAACTTCAGATGAACCTTAATTTTAATGAAGTTTCTAGTATTTTGATTATTTTGAGATCAGTACTTTTTGTGTTTGTAATCTTTGATACTCTTTTATATTTTCTTCTGAAAGCTTTATTTTATATTTTACATTTGGAACTGTCCTTGCCCTGAAATTGATCTTTGCATATGGTATGAAATAGAGGTCGGGATTTACTTATTTTTCTTAAATGGATTTCCATTTGGGTCATCACTGTTAGAGAAGCATACCCCTTTCCCGCTGATCTACAATGGTAACTCTGTCATGAAACATGTGTTCAAATATAGACTGGCCTATTTCCTTCTTCTTCATTCTATCCATAGGTTTATTTATCTACCCTTGCACGAATAGCATACTGTCTTAATTATAGTAAATATATATAAATTTATAGTATAGCTTTATAGTAAATTTAAATATATGGTGCTGTAAATTCTAAATTATTGTATTTTGTTCTTCACTGAGATTGTCAGGCCTATTTTTGGCCCTTTGCATTTCTGTGTAAATTTTATAATTAGCTTATTGATTTTCACGAAAAAACAGACAAGCAAAAAACCAAAACTCTAGGGATTTGGATTGGAATTGCATTGACTCAACAGGTTAATCTGAAAAGTTTCATATTTTATAATACTGAATCTTCTAGTCCACAAAAAAGACATATCCTTCAGTTTGTTTAGATTTTCTTTCATTTACTGTGGTGTTTTGTTCCAGCTTTTGTGTGTACAGTCTTGCACAACGTATTTAGACTTATGCTGAGGTTTTCAATATTTTTTATTCTGTTGTAAATAGTATTTAAAGTGGCTTTTAACCCTTATAATTGTTTACCAGTGTATAGAGCTACATTTGATTTTTGTACCTTGACCTGGTATCCATGACATTACTGAATTTACTTATTTGTAGTAGTTTACCTTCAGGTTGTTTTGGATTTTGTACATAAGCCATTATGTTTTAGCTGAAAAACTGTTATTTCAGCTATTTTAAAGTTAGTCTTATTTTCTTCCCTGATACTTTCTAGTACCTCGACTACACAGAAGTGGTAATAAATTGTAAATGTTGTTGCTCATATCACCTATAACTCCACTGTTTTTTGTCTGCCTATTACATAATTTACTGAGGGATTATTTTATAATCTCCATTGTTGTAGAGATTTATCTGTTTCCGATTTTAGTTTGCTGGATTTTGTTTGATATATTTTCTGGCAGTCGAATTAGGTATAGAATCTTTGTATTTTCCTGGTGGATCGAACCTTTCACCTCTTTGAAGTGTCACTTTCTCTATCAATGCATCTTAACCTTTAAATCTATTGACCTTTAAATCTGCTGTAGCTTTCATGTGCTTTCTTTCAATTAGATTTTACACAATGTATCTTTTCCTATATGTCTGTGTTCTTATAGTTAAAGGTTCTTTCTCTTATAAAAAGGATATACTAGTTCTTTTCTAATTCATGTGTACAATTCAGTTTGTATACATTTAACTGCTGGTATTTGGGAGATTCGAATCTGTATCAACCTCTGTATTCCATTTGTCTCATCTCTTTGTTCCTTTTCCTTTCTTTCCTACCTCTACATTTTAGGGTATTTTTTATTATATCACTCCCAAGCCTGTTTTTTAAATATGTTTTTGAAAGAATGCTTTCCTATGATTTTTTAGTTGAATAATGAATGAAAGGAAAATAAAATGCACCTAAAGTTGTTTGGGATCTAAAACATATTGGCCTAAGTTCTACTTTCACATAATGAAAAGTGAAATTCTATACAGTACTTATCTGTATACAGTGGAAAAGTAAAATCTCCAGAGAGAAAATATTTATAGCTGGCAGTTTACCATTTATATTTGAAGAAGGGATTGGCTCCAAAGTGTTTATTTTTCATTCAACAGAATCTCTGAATTCATGTACAAAAGACTGTACTTATGGGAGGGTCTCCAGAGATTTTGAAAGGAAACAAATATAGCTTTGTATGCCAAAAAAGAAAAGAAAAACAAACTTGTTTAGATTAAAAAACACATAAAGATTTTTTTGCTTGCTGCATTGTTTTCAATTCCAGCTGCAGTTGTTGAAAATTGCTATGGTTTTCTAACTTAAACTATTTCCTAACTTAATAATGATCAGCAGCATTTTCTCTTAAGTAATTTTTTTTAATCATTTCAAGCAAAACAGTTTATTTTAAAATTCAACAGTTTATTTTAAAATTCAACATTCAGTTTCTTGTCAACTGGAAGAATTATTTGAACATTACAAGTTTATTTATGAATGTCTGTTCTACTTTTAGAATGTAGAATATACTAAGATACATATTCAAGTAGAATATTTTTTGCTTTCATATCTTCAGATAGTTGATTGCAAACAAATAACTTAAGAGTAATATATGTTTATTGTGAAAAACTTAGAAAATGATAAAGGGTGAAAAAGAAAAACATTTGTCAACCAACCAGTTACTATTTGGTCTATTTCTTTTTTATAGTTTTCAGTATTTAAATGTTATAGTAAGATCATATGCTTTTTATCTTTATTTTTCTGATGTTCATATCTGCTTAATTTTTGCATAGGTTCATCATATTATACCCTATATTTTAAAATATATGCTCCTAATTATGGAGATATAAACTCTTTCCTTTGTGGTTGTTGCTGCTATTTAATGATGAAGAAACTTAAATATTTCTTTTCATCAATCATCCTATCCTTGGAGTAGATTGTAAGACATTTAATTATAAGATCAAAGAATATTAGCAGCTTTATGGGTCTTAACAACATATGTGAGCTCCTTGCTTTCCAGAAGTGTACCAGTTTCTGCTTCCACTAGAACCCAGTGAGACCGCCTATCTTCTAACACTCTCTCCAAAAAGAAACTCACATTCATATTTTCCTCTGTTAATTTGATAAGAAAATAATATCTCACTTAATTTGCTTCCCTGGCGGCTCAGAGGTTAAAGCATCTGCCTCTAATGCTGGAAACCTGAGTTCGATCCCTGGGTTGGGAAGATCCCCTGGAGAAGGAAATGCAACCCACTCCAGTATTCTTGCCTGGAGAATCCCATGGTCGGAGGAGCCTCGTAGGCTACCATCCATGGCGTTGCAAAGAATCAGATACAACTGAGTGACTTCACTTTCACTTTCTTTTCACTTTTCACTTTAACTTCTTNGTCTCTTATACACATCTCCTGGGTTGGGAAGATCCCCTGGAGAAGGAAATGCAACCCACTCCAGTATTCTTGCCTGGAGAATCCCATGGTCGGAGGAGCCTCGTAGGCTACCATCCATGGCGTTGCAAAGAATCAGATACAACTGAGTGACTTCACTTTCACTTTCTTTTCACTTTTCACTTTAACTTCTTTTATATTTATCTCTTTTTTTTCTGTGAGTTTTTTTTTTTTTTAAACCTACCTGAGGTGTTTTTCTGATTTATGTGTACTTTGGTCATGAGGATATGATGAGTTAACAAGGATAAAGTGCCTGGTGCATGGTGAGTGCGAAGCAGGGTTCGGTTCAGTTCATTTCAGTCGCTCAGTCATGTCCGACTCTTTGCGACCCCATGAATTGCAGCACGCCAGGCCTCCCTGTCCATCACCAACTCCCGGAGTTCACTCAAACTCACATCCATCAAGTTGGTGATACCATCCAGCCATCTCATCCTCTGTCGTCCCCTTCTCCTCNCGTGCTGTGATTCATGGGGTTGCAAAGAGTTGGACACGACTGAGTGACTGAACTGAACTGAGGATAATAATCATTTATCTGTTTTACAAATGTTTTTCTCATTCGTTAACTTGCCTTTTAATTTTATAATGCTGTTATTTCTTTTGTTGCTTTCTACTTGGTCATTTTCCCTGTCCTGTTGTGAACAACTGTATATTTATATTTCTTATAGTATTTTAATCTTTGTGGCCTTTTTTTAAAATTTAAATCTTTCATATATCTGAGATATGAAAATGAATGTTTTCTTGCCCATCAGTTTGTCCTTTTATCTTCATTCTAGAAGAGCGTTTTTAGTTGGCATTTGAAAATTTAAAATACAAATTCTTGCATTATAAATTCTACTTTTTAAACTGTCTTCAGGGCAGCTTTAATTTGACTGTTGTTCTCCGATGGCATGGGAAATGGCTAGGTCATTAGTGGTTTTTCTAACCCAGCCCTGTTGTGTCTGTGGTTCTTTCTCCTATGCTGTGGCCTTGAGTGCTCAGCCCTGTGTTTTGTTATTAATGTCATCAGTTAAGATCTTCCTAAGTGTTTAGTGAGGGACAGAAAGAGCCTGTGTGTAGATACATTTTTTGACTTACGGTTGGGTCAAAATGCCCCCAAGAAGGTCCAGCTGAGTCTAGAAGAGCTTGGAGGGCAAAGGAAGATTATCTGGATGAAAAATAGGGACTGAGAGCTGCAGAGGGAAAGGGAGAGGAGTGTGTCTTGGCAGAAAAATGCCATGAGCAAATACTTGGAGACATGAAATACCATATGGGTTTTGGGACCTAGTAAGTCGTCTCAGTTGCATGTGTGAGCTGGGGGATAAAGTGATGCATAACATACAGCTGAAGAGGTCAACAAAGGCTAGATTGTGAAAGGCTTGCTTGCTTTTGTATTCAACGGTATTATGTTTAATGTTGCCATTACATACCTACTGTGTGCCAGACTTTGTTCAAGGCTATGGACACACAGTGATTAGCAAAACAGACACGGTCTCTGCCCTCTAGGAAATGCATGCGCAGGACGCAAGCAGTAAATACTGAAATAAGTGTTTCAAAAAACATATGACCACATATCATTAAGCTGCTGCAAGGGAAAGAATAGTCAATGAGAGGAGAGAGGAGGGAAAGCTCATTCATTTCACCTGAAGGTCTCTTAAGACAGGGTATTTGAGCTGAGCCTTGAGGAGTGAGTTACCTGTGGAAGAGTGAGGTTGATTGGAGTTGTAGGAAGGGCAAAAGCTTCGAGGCAGGAAAGAACTAGGAGCTTTCAGGGCAGTGAGAATGACCAAAGCCTGGTGCTTGGAGGGAGGCATAGTGAGGGATAGACTGAAGAATCAGGGACGGAATGTACAAAGCCTCACAGGAACATTACAAGTTTGAATATCATTCTAAGAATAAGTGAAACATACTAGCAGATTTTAAGTGGGACTGTGATAATATTCCATAATTTCTAAGATAGGTATTTTTTTTCACATTTTAATATAGGAATGTTTCTTTCAGTTGATGTGATTTGTTTAAAAATAAACACTAGGAAATAATTGAATTTGCAGAGCTCTTTTCTTTTTTGGTGGTATATAAAATAAACTCTTAGGTTTGATGTTATTCAATACTCTATATTTTTAAACTGTATGTTGCCCGGGGTACTGTTTGGAAATGGGATGAAAACGGCAAGAGAAAAGTAAGGGCTTATTCTTAGATATTGTTTAGACCAGGCATATTGGTAGCTCAGACTAGAGCAGTAACTGTGTTATGGAAAGAAATGAATGTATCAAATGTTTTGGAGATAGACCCTGGTACTGAATTAGAACATAATGTTGGTTTGGATGGAGAGGAAGGAGGAAATGGAATATTGAGAATAGATCCCTGGTTCTGGAGGTAACAAGTAGATATTTGGTGGCACTATTTGTTTACATGGTGAAAGATGAAGGAAAAATTTTAAGATCGAAAGTATCATTTGGGTGTATTGAATTAGAGTTGCCCTTGAGATGTCCATGTGGGTGTGACAGTCAGGCAATTGGATCAAGTTAGATCTGATGTTTAGAAAAGAAGGTCATTGCTGGAGATTCGAATTGAAATTCTCAGATATAGATGGTGTTTGAAGCTATTAGAGGCCATCAAGAGAGACCATGGAATGAGAAGGAAAGAAGGCCTAGGACTAAGTCCTGAGAAATGTATTTAGGGGTCAAGTAAAAGAGAAAGACTGGAAATGTGGCCAGAGAAAACCCAGGAGCATATAGGACTGTGGAATCTAATGGAAGAGAGTACTTTAAGAAGAGGAGAGTTGTCAAGTGCATTATACCACTGAGTGTGATGTTTTTTGCCATACATCAACATGAATCAGCCACAAGTATACATGTGTCCCCCCATCCTGAACCCCTCCTCCCACATCTGTCTCCCCCCATACTCCTCTGGGTTGTCCCAGAGTACAGACTTTGAGTGCTCTGCTTCATGCATCAAACTTGCACTGGTCATCTGCTTATGTATGGTACTGTATATGTTTCAATGCTGTTCTCTCAAATCATCCCACCCTTGCCTTCTCCCATTGAGTCCAAAAGTCTGTGTTTTACATCGGTGTCTCCTTTGCTGCCCTGCATGTAAGATCGTCATTACCATCTTTCTCAAGTCCATCAGTTCAGTTCAGTTCAGTTCAGTTCAGTGGCTCAGTCATATCTTACTCTTTGCAACCCCATGAATTGTACATGCCAGGCTTCTCTGTCCATCACCAACTCCTGGAGTTCACTCAAACTCATATCCATTGACTTGGTGATGCCATCCAGCCATCTCATCCTCTGTCGTCCCCTTCTCCTCCTGCCCCCAATTCCTCACATCATCAGAGTCTTTTCCAATGAGTCAACTCTTCGCATGAGGTGGCCAAAGTGTTGGAGTTTCAGCCTCAGCATCAGTCCTTCCAAAGAACACCTAGGACTGATCTCCTTTAGAATGGACTGGTTGGATCTCCTTGCATATATATGTGTTAATATACAGTATTATACTTGTCTTTCTCTTTCTGACTTATTTCACTCTATATAATGGACTCTAGTTTCATCCACCTCATAGAAATGATTCAAATACATTCCTTTTTATAGCTAAGTAATATACCCTTGTGTATTTGTACCACAACTTCCTTATCCATTCATTTCCCAAAGGACATCTAGGTTGCTTTCATGTCCTAGCTTTGTAAATAGTACTGCAGTGAATGTTGGGGTACAGATGTCTCTTTCAATTCTGATTTACTTGGGGTTTATGCCCAGCAGTGTGATTGCTGGCTCATAATGGCAGTTATATTCCTAGTTTTTAAAGGAATCTCCACACTTCTCCATAGTGGCTGTACCAGTTTGCATTCCCACCAACAGTGTAAGAGAGTTCCCTTTTTTCCACACCTTCTCCAGCATTTATTGTTTGTAGACTTTTTGATGATGACCATTCTGATCTGTGCGAGATGATACCTTGTTGCGGTTTTTATTGGCATTTCTCTAATAATTAGTGACATTAAGCATCTTTTCATGTGTTTATTAGCCATCTGTATGTTTTCTTTGGATAAATATATGTTTGGGTCCCTTGCCCACTTTTTGATTTGCGTTGCTTGTTTTTCTGGTATTGAGCTGCATGAGCTACTTGTATATTTTGGAGACTAATTCTCTGTTAGTTGTTTCATTTGTTATTATTTTCTCCCATTCTGAGGGTTGTCTTTTTACCTTACTTATAGTTTCCTTCGTTGTACGAAAGCTTTTAAGTTTAATTAGGCCTCATTTGTTTATTTTTGTTTTTATTTCTATTACTCTGGGAGGTGGGTCATAGAGGATCTTGCTGTTATTTATGTCACAGAGTGTTCTACCTATATTTTCCTCTAAGAGTTTATAGTTTCTGGTCTTATATTTAGATCTTTAATCCATTTTGAGTTTATTTTTGTATATGGTGTTAGAAAGTGTTGTAGTTTTATTCTTTTACATGTAGTTGACCAGTTTTCCCAGCACCACTTGTTGAAAAGGCTGTCTTTTCTCTATTGTATATTTTTGCCTCTTTTGTCAAAGATAAGGTATCCATAGATGTGTGGATTTATCTCTGGAGATTCTGTTTTATTCCATTGATCTACAAAGACCTGTATATAGAAAACTATAAAACATTGATGAAATAAATCAAAGATGACATAAATAGATGGAGAAATATACCATGTTCTTGGATTGGGAGAATCAATATAGTGAAAATAAGTATACTACCCAAAGCAATCTAAAGATTCAGTGCNAGATGTGTGGATTTATCTCTGGAGATTCTGTTTTATTCCATTGATCTACAAAGACCTGTATATAGAAAACTATAAAACATTGATGAAATAAATCAAAGATGACATAAATAGATGGAGAAATATACCATGTTCTTGGATTGGGAGAATCAATATAGTGAAAATAAGTATACTACCCAAAGCAATCTAAAGATTCAGTGCAATCCCTATCAAACTACCAGTGGTATTTTTCACAGAACTAGAACAAATAATTTCACAATGTGTATGGAAACACAAATACCTCATATAATCGAAACAATCTTGAGAAAAAAGAATGGAACTGGAAGAATCAACCTTCTGACTTCAGACTCTACTACAAAGCTACAGTCATCAAGACATTATGGTACTGGCACAAATTCCTTTGGATTTTGCAAAATGATGACCTTATCAAGGGCCATTTTGGTGGAGTCCTAAGTACTGGAGGCACCCAAGAGAAAATGAGAACTAGCAGAGTAGTCCAGAATCTTGGCTATTAAAAGGAGTGAGAAATGTGGCTCTAGCTGAAGGGATTGTGTGTATCCTGAGGCCATGTTTAGGATAGTAGCATGAAATTTTATTAATAGATCCTGAGGGAATGATCCAGTAGACAGGGAAAGAGGGCAGTAGAAGATACAGGGGAAGAGGGTTCAGCTAGAAAAGCAAATAAACTGAAAGTTGAATACAGATGAGTTCCAGAGGCCATGTGGCAAGGGCCTTTGTACTATTATCCCTGGAGAAAACCTGAAGGGGCTTTAAAAGTGAAAGTGAAAGTCACTTAGTTGTGTCTGACTCTTTATGACCCCATAGATTATACAGGCTCCAAAATCACTGCAGATGGTGTTTACAGCCATGAAATAAAAAAGACGCTTACTCCTTGGAAGGAAAGTTATAACCAACCTAGACAGCATATTAAAAAGTAGAGACAATACTTTGCCAACAAAAGTCCGTCTAGTCAAGGCTATGGTTTTTCTAGTAGTCACGTGTAGATGTGAGAGTTGGACTATAAAGAAAGCTGAATGCTGAAGAATTGATGCTTTTGAACTGTGGTGTTGGAGAAGACTCTTGAGAGTCCCTTGGACTGCAACGAGATCCAACCAGTCCATCCTAAAGGAGATCAGTCCTGAATATTCATTGGAAGGACTGATGTTGAAGCTGAAACTCCAATAGTTTGGCCACTTGATGTGAAGAGCTGACTCATTGGAAAAGACCCTGATGCTGGGAAAGATTGAGGGCAGGAGGAGAAGGGGCCAACAGAAGATGAGATGGTTGGATGGCATCACTGACTCAATGGACATGAGTTTGAGTAAAGTCCGGGAGTTGGTGATGGACAGGGAGGCCTGGTGTGCTGCAGTCTTTGGTGTCGCAAAGAGTTGGACGCGACAGCAACTGAACTGAACTGGGACTATACAGTCCACGGAATTCTCCAGGCCCAAATACTGGAGTGGGTAACCTTTCCCTTCTCCAGGGGATCTTCCCAACCCAGGGATTAAACCCAGGTCTCCTGCATTATAGGCAGATTCTTTACCAGCTGAGCCACAAAGGCTACTGGAGTGGGTAGCCTATCCCTTCTTCAGAAGATCTTCCCGACCCAGGAATTGAACTGGTGTCTCCTGCATTGCAAGTGGATTCTTTACCAACTGGGCCATTTCAATAAGTTAATCATTCTCTCATTGTGGAGGGTGGATTTGGAGTTGTAGTGAGTGCTGAGAGCACAATCCCCATTGGAATGCCTTTGCAGGAATTCAAATGATAGTGAGGAGGCCCTGAGCAAGATTGCAGAAGAGGGGAGAGCTTGGAGATGAACAGAAGAGAAAATCAGAGGAGCTCAATGCTTGTACGTTGGGAGGTGATCGAGGATGAATCCTCTGTTATTGGATATGTTGACTGGGATGGTGATGATTGTGATTTTTAGGGTGGTTTTCCATTAGTTTATCTTTAACTCTGACTGGTTAATCTGTTATCCATGTATTGATTGATTAAAATTAGAGCGAATTTTTGGTTTTGTTTCTTGGGAATTTCTAGCTATTCTCAGATATCAGTTGAGAGGCTGCTCTGGGTTATTTTAAAAGAATAATTTAAGTGGATCTGTTTTAAAGTAATGCATTTGAAGGCTGGGGAAAAAAAAAATTGACCTCTCATTGGCCAGTCTTGTTTTCCAGAATTTGAGGGCTAGAAAGTTGGATTTGAAATAACTTGCTCTACTTCTGTCATTTCTCATTGCTAATCTTTAGGCTGCTGGCTTTCAAAACATGCTTGTGACCATCGTGGTCCTCCGGTTTTCTCCGCCACTCATCTGTCCTGCAGCAGCGTGGCAGTCACACTCTGTACAAAGATGCCGTCTGCTGTTTTCTGGCTCATCCTCATTTCCCAGAACAAAGTAATTTTCCATAACACATAAGGGCCATATTCTTCAGGCTTGTTGATGCTGCCAGACCTCAGTGGACCTTTTTTTCAAAAGGCGCTTTCCATATCCTATTGTGTTGTCTGGACCGTCTCCAAATCCAGTTTTTAATTTCCTATTGGCTAAATTGTAATTTTTTTTTCTTTCGGCCTGCTCTCATCTTCCGTTTAATCCTGGCTTCTCTCCTCTGCTGTGAGGGAGACCTTAATCTCTTTTGGGCCATCAGCCATGCCATTTAAAAATTCCTTTGGGCATCTGTTCAGCTGGTTTAACATTGTTCAGTCCCACTTCTTGGCTGGGGTTTACTGTCTCCTTGCCTGCTTCTGTTCCTTTCAGTAAAGAGTATGATGGCTCCTCATGGGGGGAGCCATGCACTCCCTTCCAGTGTAAGCCCCCTTTCTGTGGCTCTGTTCTCCTGATAGTCTAGTGCCAAATATTTAACCCATTCAGTTGGTCAGGAATCCTTGGGCTGAAACACTGGGTCATTCCATCTTACAGAGAGATCCAGAGAACACCAATGCTAGACATGGCCCTGGGACATTCTGTGGCTTGCACACCCTTGGTGCTTGACAGGTCTTTCTTTGCAAGGGTCGCCTAGAAAAATAGCATCTTCACCACCTACAGTACCTCAGATCTTTAGATTTCAGGTATGATGATACTGGATGTTAAGGCCTTGCTAAAGGACAAGAGGAGGGTACTTAATTAAACTACAAGTCAGTAAGTGGTAAGTCAAGGAGTGTGTATTCTGACTTGCATCTTTGAAGTGCATATGTCCCAGGCTAGTTGATGGGCTCACATTTGAGTTAATTCTGTTCATTCTCTCAGATGACCTTCAATAACCATCACCATGGGGGCAGATAAGATGTGGTAGGTACAGTCACAAACTTAGATTCAGACGGTTGTTCCTTCACTAGGCACTGCTTCTTTGTCAGCTCTAACACTGATTGACTGGGTAACCTTGAGGCAAGTTACTTCTCCTTTGTAGGTTTCAGCTTTCTGGCTCTTAAAATGAAGAAATCGAACCAGGTGATTTTCAAAGCCTCTTCAAATTGAGATGAACCTTTTCATTAATCTAAAAATACTCTGATCACAGGAAGGCGGCTTCTTTCCAACCATACAAGGGCTGTGGAGATTTTCCTATGAGTCGTCCTTTACCAAAAATGACACCCCATTCCCATCATCCCCCTCTCTCAAGAGCCCTGGCAGCAGAAAGAAGGCTTGTCAGAGAGCTCCTTCCTTGAATAGGTGGATATGTCCTACTTGGAATAAGAAAAAGGAAAATCAACAAAGCAAAGGTAGGAGATGTTAAGAAAATGAGAAAAAGACTTGTTCTTTCAATACAAAAAGCGGAAGATTCTATCTGAAACAAAGCCACGTCATTTTATAGACCGAATATACACAAATACCCCTTATCCCCATGTACTTAGACTGTTGTGCCTATAATACAAAATATTTGATGGATCATTGATGTCTTATGTATTTTACTGTTGAGGTCTTTGAACACAGTTGTAATTTCTTTATTAGTAAATAAGGGTTCAGCCTTCAGCCTGACTTCAGCCCCTTTTAGAAAATCATGTCTCCTCTCTGTACTTTTACCTTATTTCATAGCTCGCTTTGCCTAAGTGAGAGTTTGGGGACAGTAAAAGGATAGAGTTCTGCTCTTCTGTGTAGAATCCCTAGTAACAATCAGTAGGTTTTGAAAAGCCTTTGGTCCATTGAGAAAAGAGACTAAGTAGAGAGGGATGGGATGCGGTGGGAGGCTCATGAGGAGGGGGCAGGTGTATGTATACATATAGCTGATTCACTTTGATATAAAGCAGAAACTAACACAACATTGTAAAGCAATTATACACACACACACACACAAAAAAAAAAAAAAAAAAAAAACAAGCGTACAGACAAGGATCACTGGTCTACCAAGTAGGGCAATGGTTAAGATCCTCAAAGTGTATGGTTGTGTGGGTCATTGGCAATACTGCTCCTTTAAAAATGAGCCCCTGGCAGTTGCATTTGCCCAGGATTATGCTCTGTTTCACTTTCTGACCTTTGTGTAATCTTATTATTGGAGAATTCACATCAATGGCCTGCTTTCTTTGGTCTGCATAATTCTTTTCTCGAATTCATTTTCATTGAAATGGTAATGTTTATATCTGCCTTGCTTAGTAAAATGTAAATACCAAAAATGTGCATGAGAAATCAGTGCTTACACTGATGTATCAGCTTCATCTGGGTTGTCAACTGAAAGATCACTGAACAGTTACTCCTGTATCACTTACTGGGTAGACACTGTAGCTGGTGATAGACAATATCATATGTGACTTTTATAGATGCCTAAGCAGAATTCTTTTAGTAACTTACTAGAGTCATCCTTCATTAAGCAAAAAGAAAATCTGTGATATTTGAATCATTCAAAATTTAGTTTCATATTCAAAGTTCAGTTTCAGCAAAAGCAGACTAAAGTATGCATCTTGGTCAGGCTTTTATTCTAGTATAATACATTTTCTTAACCTTTAGCCTGAGAGTTAATCTCCAATGTGGCAGTTCTTATGAATCTGTTTATAGATAGGACTAACAGTGGAAAAATATCTTGTCATCAAAGAAAATTCTAATGAAGTAATGGGGCTTTTAAATATAGATCATTAGTCAGAGACATGAAACAAACATCCTCTTATTAGGCTATTACCTCACCTCATTGTTGAAAGCATGAAACTACAGAGAGCTAGAGGATATCATTTTCATAAACTAGTTGTTGAAGAGCTGGTCTCCAAGCATTTTAGGTTATTTTTTCCTATTCATTGAAGTCCAAAATATTGCTCATCTGAACTTTCTCTGTTAGTCACTATTACAGTAAATTTGAGACTGCAGGACGCCCAGTAATTCATTACCAATGCAGAACTTGTTCACCTTAAGGCCAGTTATCCAGTTCTTGAGCTGACTGTCATTAATAAGAAATCATCATCTTGATTGAATAAAAGAAATAATAAGAAGGAAAGCAAGAGAGCTTACTTCAAGAATCTGGACTGAAAAGCCCCCGGGTTTCTAGACACCATTTCCCCTTCCTCCTCCTTTACTGTCCACTGTCCCATTTTAGAAGGGAATAAGCTGCTGGCGAGGTTGAGTTGAAGGTTCCCTACCCACGGAAGTAGCCCTGTTAAGCACTATAGTGTCCCCACATACTCTGGGAGCACAAAGGATGGGCCCTGAAATCAGCCACAGAGGAGGGCCAGGGAGAGTTTCTGAACAAAGTGGGCAGAGGGGAGAATTTCTAGTGGAGAAAGGTGTGTGCACAAAGTCGGTGAGAAATTGAAGACTGTAGGGTTTTCAAAGAACTCTCATACTTACGTCCATAGGGCTGAAGCATGAATTAGGAAAGAAGTTAGCTAAGAACTATGGCTAGATGTGTAGCCAGACACCCGATGATGAACGGCACTCTGCTATAGATAGTGGCCCATATTCTCTAGCCTTAAAATGGTATAGAACATTCTGAGTGAGGGAATGTCCCTGGCAGGTCTGCAGTCTGGTGGAGAATGGATTTTCTCAAATTAATTTAATTAATTAATTTGGTTGTGCTGGGACTTAGCTGTGGCAGGCAGGATCTTTAGTTGTGGCATGTGAGCTCTTAGTTTCTGCATGTGGGATATAGTTCCCTGACCAGGGATCAAACCTGGGCTCCCTGCATTGGAAGAACAGAGTATTAGCCACTGGACTACCAGGGAAGTCCCTGGAGAATGGATTTNTGGTGGAGAATGGATTTTCTCAAATTAATTTAATTAATTAATTTGGTTGTGCTGGGACTTAGCTGTGGCAGGCAGGATCTTTAGTTGTGGCATGTGAGCTCTTAGTTTCTGCATGTGGGATATAGTTCCCTGACCAGGGATCAAACCTGGGCTCCCTGCATTGGAAGAACAGAGTATTAGCCACTGGACTACCAGGGAAGTCCCTGGAGAATGGATTTGAGGGAGGCAGACAAAACTGGAGATAAAGAAACCAATTAGGGGGGTGAGAAATACCAGGAAAGATAAGAGGGTAGGAATCGGAAGGGAAAAGGAGTAGGAGAGAAGGAAGAATGGCACTAAGGCTCCTGGCTGGAGTGACAGCTTGGGCTCTCAGGAGACAGGAATACAGGAGAAAGGGAGGTGAGCTGAGGGGGAGAGCAGCAGGGAGTTCATTTACTATGCCTGTGTCCAATAGATACTAGATAAAGGGTTCTGAAGGANGGAATCGGAAGGGAAAAGGAGTAGGAGAGAAGGAAGAATGGCACTAAGGCTCCTGGCTGGAGTGACAGCTTGGGCTCTCAGGAGACAGGAATACAGGAGAAAGGGAGGTGAGCTGAGGGGGAGAGCAGCAAGGAGTTCATTTACTATGCCTGTGTCCAATAGATACTAGATAAAGGGTTCTGAAGGACAGACCCTTGAGAGAGATTGGGAAACCATCAGTGTGCAAATGGTAATTAAAGCATTTCTGAGTTTCTTTCCAGCCCTTAAATCCTGTGGTTCAATGAATAACGTAATCTCTTCAACAAATGCCCATCAGGAAGTCTAAAATGAGCAGTGGCTGGTGTGAAGTGACTTGATGACACAATGCAATTCTGTCTCTTGTGGTTATGCCTAGTAAATCAATTGTGATCCTAGCCTGATACTGACATTGAAAATCCATCAGGACAGATTTAATAAGTGTCTTCTTTGTGTTAGATGCTGCAAGGAAGATTCACTTTTTTTTTTTTTTTTTAAGATGTGAAATCGCTGCGTTGAGTTTTTCCATTCAAGTTGGGGTAAGATGTAGAGGTTTAAAAAAAAGAGTAGAGGTCAGAGAGATTGCTCAGGAAAGTCAGGAAGCAGGGTTTAGAAGGAAGACAGTGAATAGTGAATTTGAGATGATAACAGAAGATGAAATGGGAATGATCAAGAATAAGAAGGATCTTGGCCAGAGACCAGGACTGAATTCATGCCACGTGAAGTCTGTGGAGAGGGTGGAGAGCAGAGGAGAAGGGAGTTTTGGGCAATAAAGCAGGTTACAGGGAGGGCCGGCCTGAGCCTTGGCAGGCACCACCTTCAGGCTGAGAAAGGGTGAAGCTCAGTGAGCCTGGGAGGCTAAAGGTAGAAGAATAATCCTCCATCAGGGGTCGTGAAAAGGGAGTTAAAGGAGAAAGGTGACCAGATGTGATGATGATGACTGACTAGAAAATGATCATTGAATTTCATGATAGGTTGGCTGCTGGTGGTTTTTCTCAAAGGATGGTGTTAGAAAGACGGTGTAGGTCAGTAAGGGAAGAGTAAGAAGAGGAGCAATGATTATAAGAGTGATAGTAATGTGCACACTTCCTAAGTTACATGGTAGGCAGCGTTTTATGCACCTTGTGCATTTTCATTTTGTAAATTATCATAGTAATTCTAGAAACATCCCAGTATTATTGTTACTAGTACTGTTACTGTTTCCTTTTTACTGATGAGGTATACTAGGAGATAAAAGCAGTGAGCATACATAGTTCTTTTGATACATTTTGCAAGGATAGAAGAAATGGAAAAAGCACAGTAGGGGACACTGTGGTTAAGTGAAAGCTTTGCTAAGAGATTGTGACATTTTTGAAAGCAGTGAGGGAGGGAGCCAGGGAGGACTCATTGAAGATGCAGGAGAAGGATGAGCAGATGGGACCAGGGGAAGAGGTGATAGGCAGGCATGGAGAGAGGGCCCAACCTTAAGAAGAAGGGACGCCGTTTTGAGAAAATTAAGAAAGTTTTATAGTCACTCGTATTTTACAGTTCAAAAGTGAGACTCTCTCTGAAGTTACGCTTGACAGTGTTGGACAGTTAGGAAGAGACGTGAGGGAGCTGCCGAATATCATTGTGTGCGTCTTCTTTTCTTGAAAAATTTCTGACTCGGTGTCTGAAGTTGTAGAAAAACTTAACTTGATCTGTATGAACTTGCCCAAACTGAGTTCTGTCGAGTGTGATTTCACTTGTCATGTTCTTTATCATTTGTTACCTCATTTTGTTATTTGGACATAAACATGAAATCTTGTTCACATGTATTTGGATGCAATAATTGCATATTCTCTTGATTGTTTCTCAAAAAAAAAAACACCTGTATTTGGAACCTGTTTGGTTGAGAGGCAGAGAGGACAGAGAGCCTGGCAGTTGCAATGTGCACTGTGGCCATAAACAAGGAGAATGGAAGTGCTGGGGATGGGAGACTGGACAGGGCAGTGAGTAGCGCAGCTGAGGATAAAGAACTGTATTGAAAAGTCCACTTGTGACTTTAAAACTGAGACTTCACTTTTACGAGAACACTTTTATTAACGGAAGATAGAAAGCACAGGACCACTGTCATCAAGTTTATAGAGGACAAAGTGAACTTACAAGTTGGCCACTGGCTAATCAGTTGGAGCAGCAGTGACATTTAGGATCTGAGTGGCTATAAATTGGTGACAGGAAATGGTTCCCTGTGAATAAAGTCTTGCCTCTAGAGTAACAGGGACTGGCTGGCTGCACTGCTGAACTTATCAGACTCTCTCTTTTTCCCTCCCTCTACTCCTGCCCCCTTCCCTTCATGGGAATGCTATTTAAACTTGAGCAAGTGTTTGTGCTCAGTTGCCGAGTCGTATCCAACTCTTTGTGACCCCATGGACTGTAGCCCGCTAGGTTCCTCTGCCCATTCATTATCTCTAGAACTGAGTAAATCATTGCTCAAGCAGGCCAATGATTTCAGCTGCCAGTTTGCCAGATAGAACTATTAGTATTTACAGCAGTCAAAAAAAAGGTGACAGTACTTGCCCATATTTCCACTGTAGGAATATCCTCTCCTTGGAAATGAAGAAATTGAAAATATTTAGAAAACATGAACTGGGGCAAGTGTAGCAGTCATTTCAGTTTCAAAACATTTCCTGAGGAAAAGTAAATGTTTTCTTTCTCATAGAACCCAATATTTTGTCTGTTGAGATATGTTCATCAAAACATTTTATTTATATATAAAATGTTTTAGAAGTTCATTCTGTGTAAACATGATCATCTCATACTAATCGGGGTGTGCTGAGCACCTCTGTTTCTCCATTAATATCTAGTGTTTGTCTGTGTTTTCTGTCTCATGGTCAATGTCTTTTTTGCAGATATTGACGAATGTGTAAACAACACTATTTGTGACAGTCACGGGTTTTGTGACAATACGGCTGGCTCCTTCCGCTGCCTCTGTTATCAGGGCTTTCAGGCCCCACAGGATGGGCAAGGGTGTGTGGGTGAGTTCTTAGATTTTTTTTTTTTTTCTCCCGACATCTCTCTGTCAAGAAGAAATCAAAATCATCAACCACAGGAGAGATGGAAGCAAGGTAACTGGGCAGAATGACATCATAATCTGATCTTGTCCTATGGTTTGGAGAGGTGCACGGTGACCCCGCGGCTTCTGAAATGGTTAGAGATGTTAAGAAATAGAGAAGTATAACCTTGGATTTAAATGTATAGTGAAAAGAGCATCTGTTAAAACTCTTAGCTGGGTATGCAGAACGCTCCAGTTCCTCCTGCACAGGAAATAGAGTCTGGTGTGTGGTAGAGCTTGTCTGTCTTCAAAATGTACCTCCCTTAGGCAATGCGTTTAAGGAAACGTGTTGGCAGGAGTTTCTGTTTCCAAGAATGACACCCGTAAATTGATGCTTTGGCTTGTGCAAGCATAGTGCTTCCATCTGTTCTGAGATTGTCAGAGCTGGAAGGAATCTTGAGTATCATCAGATGTCCTAGAATATGGTCCATCACATGCTCACATAAAAGAAGCCATGTCCTGTGTCATGTTCTGACCAGCCATGATTTCTTTAAGTCAAATTCATCATGAGGCATACTTGCAATTAAAGCAGGTAAATGGGGAAGAAGTTATTTAATTCAGAACTTCACAGATAACAAGGCTTTTTCTTTACTTTTAATTAAGAATAATGGCCTCTGGTCGTTACATGGCAGATGACACTTGAGGATGAGTCAGCAACATTTTAGTTTGAAAATTTGCAATGAAAGCAGCAGTCATTTCCCATCCAGATTGAACTGGGAAAACAAAGTCGGTTTGGAAATTTAACAATAAAATCACTTGAATAGTAACCACCTTTAAGGTAGCACTGTTGTAATCACTTGTTCCAATTCGTGCTGTAGTTTCCTATGCACTAAATTACAGTGGTAAAAACCATCTGCCATTCACTAAATATGTCGACTTAATAGGTCCTGTGGTCTGGCCCTCACATTCTCAGGCTCACTGCCTGCTTCCTCACCAGTTATGTTCCTGCAACATAAAACTGCTTATGATTGTTCATGTAGCTGGGAAGTGATTAGACTGTTGTTTGCTCCTTGTGCTGAGAATAACCTCCTGGCCTCTCCTTCCGTGAGCCTCAGTCCATCCCATTCATTCCTGAAGCCAGAAGGTCAGTGTCATCTCTTCCAGGTACCATTCCTGTTCCACTTCTCACTCTCCAGCTGAGCTATGATCCTTCCTTCTGCTTCCCAAATATCTGTAGCAAATTCTATGCTGCTAACTGCTAAGTCGCTTCATTCGTGGCCGACTCTGTGCGACCCCAGAGACGGCAGCCCACCAGGCTCCCCTGTCCCTGGGATTCTCCAGGCAAGAACACTGGAGTGGGTTGCCATTTCCTTCACAGTGCGTGAAAGTGAAAGTGAAGTTACTCAGTCGTGTCATGACCCCATGGACTGCAGCCTACCAGGCTCCTCCACTCATGGGATTTTCCAGGCAAGAGTACTGGAGTGGGTTGCCATTGCCTTCTCCAACGAACAAATTCTATTGTAATACTTAAATCCTTTTGTGCAATAAATCAATCATATATGTGCTGCCTGCAGCTGCCTTTTCCAAGCTCCATGTGATTGAGAACATTGTCTGTCTGTCTCTCCTGATGGGGCCTAATGTTTGGTCCACTGTAGGTGCTCAGTAAATGTTAACTGTTACCTGTTGTGGTATCAGATGTCAAACCACTGACTCCACTTAGCTTCTGAGCCCTTGGTTAATGTTCATTTCTAACCAGGCAGATGAGTGTACCAAATCCATGTATATGTTCATTTTGACCCACAACATACCACCCTTAGAGAAGGAATATCTGTTATCTTGTTAATAGACTTACACGTGTTGTTATATTTGTCTGTTTGTTCTCTTGGAAAAATATTAACTGAGCACCTCTTATATGTACCTCACCACACTGGGTGTTCTTCGGGGTTTAAGAGATGAATCAGCCCTCTGAGACCATACTTTGGCCACTCTGTTCCCGCTGCTTGGAGCCTGGCTGCTTACCCTTCTTACCTACGCATCCTTCAGATGGAGCTTGGTTCCAGTATTGCTTCCTTCACCCACCGATGCACTTAAGGTCCATTGTTCCATGCTGTCGTGGTGTTCTGCACTTGCCTTCCTAGCACTTATCCTGGCCTGTATGACTTGACGTTAAGCTCTATGAAGGCAGGAGTTGGCAGGAGCTCCCCGAAGGTTTCCTACGTCATCCCTGTCTCCCCAGTCTGAACCATAGAAGTAAACTAGAAAATATTTTTTGATTGAATGAATACCATCTGGCAGGAAAGATTTAAATAGCTATGAAAATAATACAAGTTAGAAGGTAGAAAATTCCATTTGACAGTTACCTAAAATTGATAAATGCAAACTGGCAAATTTCTAAAGTCATTTTTTCTGGTCTAAATTATGACTGCCCAGGTTGATTAAACATACCAACTCTCTGCTATACTTTGTCATAATATCTTTTCATAGCAAAACTCAGCTTATTGGATTTATATCTGTTTATATACAAAGCAAAATGGAAAACTGAGGTAATTATCCAGATAAGTCAAGAGAGATAAACTTTTTGTCCTATTAACTGGGTATTGCAGGTGAAAACAGTATTTTTCCCCTGAATGATTTAGATAATTGCTCAAATTTTTAACTTTCTATAAACCATCTTAGAATGTGCTCATGAAAGCCGATGTTTGTACACATTTTATCATGTTTAATGCATAAAATACATGAACATTTCAGATGTCAAGTCAGGTACATTGTTTACTGGGCACTCATTAATAGTATTTCTTCAGAGGAGAAAAGATAAAAAGAGTATTGGACAAGGGCAAACATAAAAATAGCCCTTTTTTATGGCTATATACTTGCTTCCTGTTGAATAAAATGGACTCATCTGTGAGTTTTTAGTGTTTTAGGTAAGTATATTTAAGTAAAAATAAAAATATCTAGCAGAAGTAGAAATTACACTGTGGAACACCAACAGAAATTTTAAAGGGATGGTGATATCAGTGAGAAGTTATTGGACCAATTTGCTTCCTGCCAATGATTAATGTAACCCAATAACACTTACAGAGGTTTTTCTTTCATTTCCCAAAGAGACACCCAACCTGAATTCTGGTTGTCAAGTTATGAACATTTTGGCTACTAGGGAACTATATCTTTAGACATGTGAGTGGATTGTAAACAATTTCTAAAAATGCATTTCAAGAATTCAGCAGTTTCTGAAGTGCCAGTGCTGCTAATTTTGAATTAAAAACTGAGACAGAAGTACCCAGTTATTTAAGACCTCATTATGTCAAAAAGTCAGGGAAGTGAAAATTTAACAAGGTATACATACAGTGCTTGCTGTACCGTTTTGAATTGTTCCTTAAAACTGGAATAGGAGTTTGCAAGCCTTGCTTGTGTTTTCATTGTCTGTCACACAAACCAGAGCTTGCAGCCCTGCCTCTGGGAGCCCTTCCCCCCAAAGCTGAAGGGTTCGATTGTTCCCGGGGTAGGGGGAGTCACCTTGCTCCAGCAGACACCGCTAGTCATGGCACAGCCGGTAAAACAAGCATGGTCAGGAGTGAGGAACACGTCTGACTTGATCTGTGCTCCCTTTTCCAGATGTGAACGAATGTGAGCTGCTCAGTGGCGTGTGTGGTGAAGCCTTCTGTGAAAATGTGGAAGGGTCCTTCCTGTGTGTGTGCGCTGACGAAAGCCAGGAGTACAGCCCCATGACTGGGCAGTGCCGCTCCCGGCTCTCCATGGGTAAGTGACGCTGTCTGGACGGAGGGCTTCTCTCTGGGGACCTGTGCCTACACAGGTCTGGGCCAAAGACGCTGGGAGTGAGGAAGAAATGGCCAAATATTTTGTCACCCTGCTGGAAGCGTTCGTGCTGTTTCCAGGCCTGCCTTATCAGTAGACTTTAGACGTGGGTGATGACTGTTGGAGCTAGATGACCTCTAAAGTGCTTTCCAACCCAGAGACGCCGTGGGGAGGGTGAAGGATCCCAAATGATGAGAACATTGGCTGGGAATTGCCTAAAACTGAGAGCCATCAGCTCAGAGCTTAATATGGCAACATCTCATTCAGTTGCATAATTCTTCTCTCTTGGCCCTTGGAGAAACATATTTTGACACTACTCTAAATTAAAAGCAACATATAGGTCCCTCAGGATCTACAAAGACTTCCTTCCACTTGGAATTTTTAAGGTTCCCCCCTGCACTCCCTAGAATTTGGCCGAGAGAATGGCTGTGATTATGTTTGTTTAAAATTTGATTTAGACTGTGTCATCATGGCATACACTGAAATGGAGAGCTGATGCTTTTCCAGAAAAATCAGTCAATTTCCAGATCACCCTTTTAGTTTGTGCCATGTGGCTATAGTATGATTGTGTTTTGAGGCAAGTAGGAGAGTAAATGGTCCTTTGAGACCCAAATAAAATGAAACATAGACTGTGTTACTATCTTGCTCAATCCCAGTTGATTTTATCCGTGCTTCTAAGAAAACTTTGGCTCTTCCTCAATAGGGTACCCTTGTCCTGTGTGAGACAATTACCTTTGCAAGCAGTAGGGAACAAAATGTAAAAATATCTTCATTCACACACGTTTTCTTCTTAATGATTAAATACAGAAAAGTTATGGGTGCAGAATTAAATGTAGAGACAGTAATTCAAAAACACTATGACAGGGAAAAAAATATTTCTGGAGGAAGGGGTTGCTCTTCCTTTAATGACCATCCCTGCAACTTATGAGCCATAAAGAAGAGACTTTTTGTCTTAATTCTACTTGTAATGAAAAAAAAAAAAAGGTATCAAAAACCTGGCTGGCCAATAATAGGATTGGTGAAGTAACTACCTTTTTATTTGTCTCTGGTTCTATAGAGTAGCAGCATCCCCCATAGTTTTATTGTGACTGGAATAATTCATACAGTATTGTGCAGTCATTAAGTCATCTGTATGAAGGTTAGTAGTCATGGTAAATGCATGTGATACAATGTCAAGTGAAAAAATGAAAAGATAATCCAGTGATCACAGTCTGTGGAGAAAGGGGATGAAAAGAAGACATAAAAAGATAATTATTAGAATTAATGGAAATTTTAATTCTTTCCTTTATTTTCCACACTTTTTTTCAATACTTAAATTGGAATGACCAGGTTCTGATCTGAGAACTGTTTTCTGGCTATGCAAGCTTGGGCATATTATTCAACATCTATGAGTTTGATTTTCTCACCTGTAAAAGAAAGGCTGTATTTGCCTCACAGAGCTTTATGGGTTTTTGAAAAAATTATATACATAAAAGTTGTTTGTTAATAATGAAGTGCTATGTGAAGTAATAAAATCCAAACACGTAAGGTTTATGTACTTCTCTTCCTTTCGTAATCTCTTTGGAGATGGTGGATTCTTTTAACTGCAAACATTTTTTTGCTAGAGTGCTTTAGTAATGTCAGGAAGGGGTTTGTTCAGTTCACCTAGCTTCAGTTAAGGTAGATGTCTGCGATCCTAAAGTTTGCTCACTTCATTTTTAGAGATTAATAGTGCCTTAATAAGATCATGAGACCATCTGAGCCATTTTCCATGAACTGGATTAGCTCACTGTACAGTGTGAAAGTGTCATTACTCTGTTGTGTCCAGTTGTGTGCGACCCAATGGACTGTAGCCTGCTAGGCTCCTCTGTTTGTGGAATTCTCAGGACAGGAATACTGGAGTGGGTTGCCATTCCCTTCTCCAGGGATCAAACCCGGGTCTCCTGTATTGCAGGCAGATTCTTTACCTCCTGAGCCACCAGGGAACCCAAGCTCGCTGTAAACTACTTAAAACTTCTTAGTAACTCTTCTTGTAAGCCTTATTCCTCATCCTCTACTTTTTAAGTTTTTCTGTAATCAAGTCCCTATCACCTGCTTTCCCTCTTTGCTCCCTTTATCTCCTTGTTCTCTCCTTGACTGACTCTTTCTGGAAAATTCTTCCAGAGTTCCCTAAGTACTTTCCTGCTTCTGCAAAGAACAGCATTTTGAGTACTCAGCTTCATAAAGCTTGTCTGCCAACGCATACATAGTTTCTCTTTCCTCTTGACATTATATCTGATCCTTTAATTTCTAAGTTTCTTGCCTACTTTCCCCATAGTTCTCTGGCTTCTGCCAAATATTGTACATACTCAGTTGTTTTATTGTTCCATGTCAGCATAATCTGCCTTAGTAACTGGTGAAGTTTATTAATTTGTATCATCCCTGGCAACTCTAACTTCTACAATATCTCTATTTGTATGGTTCTTGGCAAACTTGAACTAATTTTATGGAGTCTTAAGATTGTCTTTGATAATATCTTCATTTTAGTAATTCTCTGTCCTTAGAGATTACCTATAAACTGCAAGAGGAGCTTCCTCCCTGACTTCATCAAACTTCATCAAATTGACAAACCAGTTGTTTGAAAAAGCTGATTAAAACTCGCAGTCATAAAAATGATAATATATCTTTTAAACATTTAAGCTTTAACTTAAAGCATGTAACATATGTTTATTCCCTGATCTCTGAAGAAGAGCTGAGATCTGTCTTTGAGTAGAAATCCATTTGCATTCTGTATGGCTTGTCTTGCATAAACCACATCTATTATATGTTATCTACACCACCCACTTCAGAGGGAGTGAGAATTTAAAGGCCTTTGCTAAGTAAATAAGTGCAAAGTCACTTTAGGTTTTCACAGTTTTTCTCAATTNTCCCTGATCTCTGAAGAAGAGCTGAGATCTGTCTTTGAGTAGAAATCCATTTGCATTCTGTATGGCTTGTCTTGCATAAACCACATCTATTATATGTTATCTACACCACCCACTTCAGAGGGAGTGAGAATTTAAAGGCCTTTGCTAAGTAAATAAGTGCAAAGTCACTTTAGGTTTTCACAGTTTTTCTCAATTTTCTATGGTTGTCTGACCCACTTCTAATTGGATGACTTTTTTAAAAACTTTTTTTAACCTTAATCTTTGTAAAAGCTTTAAACTTGTTCCAGAAACAACTCTTCTACTCACTCATATTTGATTAGTTTATATACAATTTACTTATGTAATTACAATAATCATTACATTGGCACAGAGTATTTGAGAATGAGCATAGCTGAGTCACAGTTGGCGTACTGCTCAACACATTAGAACAGAAGTATGTGGACCCACCTGAGAACAGCCAACTGGCTATGAGCCCTCCACTTGCTTGTGGGCATTAGCCAGGATGTTTTTCAGAGGACAGGAGACCATTTGGTCATCTAACAAGTTGGTTAAGTTAAAAGAGTCTGTATCATTTTCCAGTCAAAGAACCTGCTGTTACCTAGAACAAAACATGTTGTACCATATTTAAGTTAAAGTTTTTATCAAGGATTCAAACTAATTTCATTCTTTACATGATAGACTAAAAGCTTAGATCTCATCCTTCCTGGGAAATAATTAGGAAAAAAAAGATACATTTGCTTTGTAGGCCGTAATATTTTTACTTGGCTCTAAATGTCCCCAGGGCAACAGACATTCCAGTAAGGTGCAGCAGCATCTTTATCTGAAGAGATACATTACTGAGGACAGAACTGGGGCTGAAGAGTGGATGCCAGAAAGACGGACTTCAGATCAGTATGCAGAAGAACTTTCCAGTAGCTAGAGCTGGTCACAGTTTCTTGTGAATTTGTGGGTCCAAGAACAGGTGGGACACCTACTGGCTGGCCGAAAGACTCTTACCTTCAATAGGGCATTGTCCCAGGTGACTTTGAAGGTACTTTTGACCTTTAATGTCCCAGGATTTTTGTTTCTAAACTACTAGGCTCCCACCTAATTTTTTAGGTCTGGGTCAAATGTTTTCACTGCCTGGGCCGTTGGCCACTAATTTACATTGCTGTGCATTGCGTAAAAGCACCTGAAACAGAAACACCTAAAAAAGACCCATAGCAGACCACTCACCACCGGTAAAGATATGGCTATGAAATATAGCCTGATGTTTTTATTTCCTCAGTGCTTGTGATAATTGCTCAATAAGAACTTTATGTCCTTGGGCACTCTAAAGGAAGCAATAAATATTTTGTGTGGGCAACTGAAGCCATACCCACAAAATGCTTGATTGGTGCACAGAGGATACTCTGGAGGAAAACTGAATTTTATTTTTAAAACAGAAAGTATAGTGAAAAGAACACAAAGATATATGTTATAATTAACACAGGTGTTCTTTGCTTTAAGAAAAGAAAATGAACAAGATCAGACATTATAAAACATAAATTGGGCTTGTTATTTGCATTAGGTAATAATTGTTCCTCATTTAAGAAAAGCACATAGGCAAGGGCAGAAATTATAAGATCTACAAATTGGAGTTATAATTTGGATTATAAAATAAGTGTTTTAATACAATTCATGATAGGGTTTCCTTAAACAGTAGAGCTTATTCTCATGTAACAAGCTGACAGTCTTAGATGTCTACACCTAGAAAAACCTTAATGTTTTTCCAGCCCAGTAGCTTTATTTACAGATAAGGAAGCTTAAATTGAAGAAAGTAGGGAAAATCACTAGACCATTCAGGTATGACCTAAATCAAATCTCTTATGGTTATACAGTGGAAGTGACAAATAGATTCAAGGGATTAGATCTGATAAACAGGGTGCCTGAAGAACTATGGATAGAGNATTTCTCTCCCCGTTTCTCTCATCGATTCCTGTTCCACACTGCTGCCAATTCTTATTTTCAAAACACAAATCTGGTTTTAAACCCTTAAAACTTTCAGCTGCTAATTCCTGCCTCCAGTAGGAACCTCGCATCCACCAGCAGGGTAACAAGGCCTTTTTATGCTGTGTCCTTTCTCTTTATATCGGCTGCCACCCAGCTCACTGCTTACACAGTGCCTGCCCCACGGCAGACACAGTACCTGCTGAATAATAGGTTTCTCCACATTCAAGAATGTTCCTTCTCTACCCCATCATCTCATTCCTAGTTCTGTAGAATAAAAATTATTCATTTCATCAAAGATATAATGGACCACACTTAACTGAGGAATAGTCTGCCTGCCGCACTTCTAAGTAGAAGGGACAGTACCCCTATGTGCTTTTGTTAAATTACAGGTAGAACAAAAGAAAAACTGAGCAGGTCCCTGCTTTGTGCAGATCATCCTGTGGTTCTGACAACTGAACCCAAACAGCGTTCTTGTTCTCTCTTCCTGGAGAGGTCTACTGCAGGTTTGGTGTATGTAGAGATTTTTTTTTAAGGCAGGAGACCACGTATAATATCACTCAACTGTTATGGTTGGCAGAGTGAGTTTTTTAAAATGTATTTAGCTAACCTGTAAAATAAATTAACTTTGGAAGAATTTTTAAAAAATAATTTCTGATTGGAAAAAAAGACCTTTGGTAGGAAAAAAAAATTAAAGACTGAAACCACAGTATTTAGAATGCAAACATTGTAAAATGCCATAAAACTCCTGAGGTCTTATTGTGTATTTGTAGTGGATCTATACCATAAATGTAGGTAAGACTGAGGAAAATGTGCTCACTTGTTATTAAAAAAAAGATTGGATCAAGTTTCTTTCTACCTCCAAAAACCAGAGCAAGGGGAGTTTACTACCAAATTGTGCTTTTATTTTCATGAAAATTTCTGCTTGCTTGTCAATGAATTTTTAATAAGGAGGTGTTGATATGTGAATGAACTGACATACCAGTTGAGTAAACCATATATGTATATAAACCATTTTATCTTAATACAAGAGACACCCACACTGTTGCATTAGAAATACATTTTAGATCCTAGTGGTAGTTGCTCAGTTGTGTCCAACTCTTTGCTACCCCATGGACGGTAGCCCCCCAGGCTCCTCTATCTGTAGATTCTCCTGGCAAGAATATTGGAGTAGGTTGCCATTTTCTTCTCCAGGGCATCTTCTCCACCCAGGGATTGAACCCAATCTGCACTGCAAGCAGATTCTTTACCACTGAGCCACCAGGGAAGCCCTTGGTTCTTAGAACTTGCTACAAACAGGGCCTGGAGAGGAATGGTTTCTATGATTCCTTTTAAACATTTCCAGACACCTTGCCTGTCACTGCAAATGTGGTGTTTTATTCTTGAGGTCACTCTCGCTAGGCCCCGCCGTGCACGTGTTCTGGTGTTGTGCTGGGGCTGCGCTGCGGTGACGTCGTCTGCTTGCCTTCTGTGTTGCTGGCTGCACGTCGCCCCTGTGTGTGTCTCTCGGTCTTTCTCCACGGCACTTTATTCTGCTTTCAGGAATCTCTTCTTTCACCCAGATCTGCCCGCTTTTCTTCTCCTGACTTCTCCAGTTTCTAGTAATAGCTCCATCAATGAGGCTTTGTAAGAAATAATATTTATTTATTTGGCTGTGCCACGGCTCAGTTGCGGCATGTGGATGTTGGATTTTTACTGTAGCATGTGAGACTTTTAGTTGTGGCATGTGGGATCTAGTTCCCCGACCAGGGATCTAACCCAGGCCCCCTGCATCAGAAGCACAAAGTCTTAGCTACTGGACCACCAGGGAAGCCCCTCCAACCATGAGACTTTCTCTTCTCACCCTCTCCGCAGCCTGTTTCTCTCCCAGCCTTGCTCCTCTCAGTATCTTCTAACTTCTTCATCACTAAGAAATCAAAACCAAAAAACCTGTTCTAGGAGAGATTGGCATTGTCCTCTGCCCTAGCACCTGAGTGACAAACACATCTATCCTTATTCACGTGTTACTGTGTCCCTGCCTTGTTCTCAGGCTCCTCTGTGACTCCTTCCACAGACCACCACTCCCCTGTCTGCTCCACCCACACAGACCTAAGGACAGTTGTACTATTATTCCTCCTCACCTGTCACACCTTAGTTTCTGGCCAAATTGTTTTATTTTTCAAGGACTTGATTTGAAAATGTTGGCTCCTCCAGGCAGCCTTCTAGGATCACCTTGCCCCGAGTCCTCTACAGTGTGGCTTACATGCCCAGCACTTGCTTTTCTTACATTGTCGTGGCCTGACTCCCCACCTGATTGACCTCTTTAAGGATGGCAACTGTGTGGAAGAATCTGCTTTGAAAGTATTTTTGCTCTTGTACTTCATTTCTTAACCTTTGTTTTTTATTTCCTCCATGTCTTTTACTATCTGAAGTTACCCCCTTTCTGCACTCTTCCTTTTCGTTTGCATCCCTTTGTGTTTGGCCCATTCGTATTGTCAGTGCCTGTTTTCTGAAACTTACCCATGGCTTTCTTCTCAATCCCACTTGAAACACACGCATACACTTCTTATTTTCCAAGTCTTTGAATGAGAAAACTAGGGGGAGCGGGGAATGAATTTCCAAGTTCTCTTTTACTCTTAGAATATTATATTAGAATTCTTTTTCTCATAGATGCATGAGTTGGTATAAAACTTTAGTGCCTGTGATGATTTTAATATAAAGAGAATAAAAGCTTTCTGAATAATTTCATTGAAAAGCAGTTTGCTGAGCATTATCACTGGCACAGTTTATAAATGGATCTTTTTCAGGATTGGGGGCATTGTTTACTCACACTTGTGATGTGACTCTCTGGTTGCTGTCATCATCCTGTCTCAGAGGGGCATGGAGGGGATTGGCATCTAAAGGCCTTCAGAACATATTGCAAAGGGAATGTCTTTTGTAACCAAAGAAATGTTACAGATCTCCTCACCCCAGCAGCAAACCTAAGATTAGGCCTATTTAGGGAAAGATTAAAGCAGGAAACAGTCACATAAGTGAACAGACACATTGTTTTTCTGATGAAACAAGAGAAGAGAGCTTCTAGAAAGGGCAATTCACCAGTGGTACCTACTGCTCAGACTCGCTCCTTCCTATTCAGAGTTACAGAAGACCATCACACTGTACGTGGGCTTAACACTGAACTCCATGCCAGCAGGAATTAGCTGCTTCCCCCTGGGCAAAGGCAAAGCAAAATAAACTCATGTTTATTGAGATGCTAGGAAGCTGAGCCCCATAAAAGAGGTTTGGGGAAGCATTAGGCACAGGACATTGGATCCAAGCTAAATGCTCTCCTCCAGAAAATGAAGATGCTATTTAATCTGTACTGTTCATCTCATGGAGAGTTAAATACTTTGCACATTGCATGAAAAGACATTTGTGATAATTTCTTCAAAAAAAGCACCCAAGTAGGAAAGTCTAAAACCTCATTTTGTATCACCAGCCACACCCCCAGGATTAAAACACATACATTGCTTTTTATACACAGATGTTAAGCCAGCATCTTAATACATATTGAAAAATCAAATATGAAAATACTAGAGGTGAAGTAATATATTTCCTAGAAGTCTATGCATTGAGCTATGAAGTACGGCTAACATTATTAGTAAAATCTTTAAGAAAAATAGAATCAATTCTTTTCTGAGCTTGGCACCTTCTACATCATTTGATTTGATCTTTCAAAATTATTTTGTGATAGAAAAATTCCTCCCTTGGCAGCAATGATGTAAACTCATAGAGGTGTTTTTTTTTTTTTTTTTTTTAAGAAATAACATTACATGTATTTATTGGTCAGATTGTTTCCCCAGTGGAAAAATGCTCTAGGAAGTTAATTATTTAAAGGTTAAAAAGATAGGGAAAATGTAGCTTTTCACAAAATGACCTTTATGGACCAGTTTTTTTTTTTTTTTTCTTTAAAGGAATTTGCATCTCTTTCCAAACACGGATGAGGGCCTGACTAATCCTCAATTTCAGCTGTGTAAACACTGAACTTTCAAACTGCTTGGAAAGAAAATAAGAGCAGAACTTGTAATAACCAATGTAAAACCTGAATAATACAGTGATATTGATTATTTCTCTTATGCAATCACCTTAGAGTTTCCTTCCAAAGAAAAAAGAAATTTTATTTCTGTGAGTGTAAAGAACATGGTAGAAATAGTGTTTAAGTGCATATGAAGTTTTTGACTCAGAAGCCTGTGGTCTCTAATTACCTATGAATACAGCAGGCTTCATTGAGGTGTTACTGTACAATATTCCGTCTTGTCATAGAAACCACAACTTTGTACAAAGAGAAAAACAATTATTGAGCACTCTTTTAACAGACTGTTAACTTGACTGGCAAAGCTCTAGTTCTGTTGCTGAGTTATTTATATTTCTAAAGGCACTCATTCATTAATAAGTAGTTGCTTCTTTAGGCAAATTGAATACAATGAGTGGAATTGTTCATAGTAATAGGCTGCCAACTTATTCGCACATCTTGGGAGAAAGTTTATAAAATTTTATAGGGTTCATGATTGAGTTACTATTAATTAAAAATACCCTTAATTTTCCTCAGTGATACCCAATGGAAGAGCTTGGGGCCCATCTTGAAGAGGATGAAATGGTGGTGGGGATCCATTCCCGGAGATCCAGCAAAGCACTCTGTCCCCAGCACTCTAGAACAGCTAGTTGACAGAGGCGATATGCCAGTTTTTATCCAATTTCACACACAAGGAAATGATTTAAAACCACTTCATAAACTGCATAGGAATCAGCATTTCAGTTTTTTCCTGGATACTTCTTCTCAGTTTGAATATGATATCAGCTGTTAAGACTTAAAGTAGAGTCCAAGCTGAATTCTGTCAAACATAGAATAACCTGAGAATTAGCCAGTCACAGGTGAGAGGGATCCTTTACATTCTCACTGATACTCTGCATTCTGGGAATAATATACACGTCGAAGCTTTGTTTGCTGCTTTGCTTGTTTTTACTGCCGTAAGGGAAAAGGAAGGGTAGTAACTCTTCTGATAGAATTTTATGAAGGTACACATCAAGGACACCTTTGTTATATGACATATTCATCAGGTTTCTGCAGTCAGTTTGACCCTGTCAAAATAAGTATATAGGAAATCATTATGAAACTAACTCATTAAACTTTCCTAATAGTATAAAGATCTATCAACTTTTAAAAAAATGTAGATATTGAGATTAAAGTCTTACCCTCACTGGCAAGCGTTATGCCTTTGTTCCTATAGTTTCTTTTGGTTAAGAATCTGTAGATAGCAATTCTAATGAAAATATTTCATTGGTATTAACCTAAGTAATTGTGATGGCAATTGTTATTGTTGAGTTGCTCAGTCATGTCTGGCTCTTTGCGACCCAAGGGATTGCAGCACACCAGGTTTCCCTGTCCTTCACTCTCTCAGAGTTTGCTCAAACTCATGTCCTTTGAGTCGGCAATGCCATCCAACCATCTCATCCCCTGTTGCCCACTTCTCCTCCTGCCCTCAGTCTTTCTCAGCATCAGGGTCTTTTCCAGTGAGTTGGCTCTTCGCATCAGGTAGCCAAAGTATTGGAGCTTCAGCATCAGTCCTTCCAATGAATATTCAGCGTTGATTTCTTTTAGGATTGACTGGTTTGATCTTGCTGCCTGAAGGACTCTCAAGAGTCTTCTTCAGCACCACAGTTCAGAAGCATCAATTCTTCAGGGCTCAGCCTTCTTTATGGCCCAACTGTCACATCCATACTTGGACTACTGGAAAATCCATAGCTTTGACTAGATGGACCTTTGTCAACAAAGTGATGTCTCTGCTTTTTAATATGCTATCTAGGTTTGTCACAGCTTTTCTTCTAAGGAGCAAGTGTGTTTTAATTTCACGTCTGCAGTCACCATCTGTGGTGACTTTGGAGCCCCCCAAAATAAAATCTGTCAGTTTCCATTTTTTTCCCATCAATTTGCCATGAAATGATGGGACTGGGTGCCATGATCTCTAGTTTTTTGAATGTTGAGTTTTAAGCCAGCTTTTTCACTGTCTTCTTTCACCTTCATCAAAAGGCTCTTTAGTTCCTCTTTACCTTCTGCCATTAGGGTGATGTCATCTGCGTATCTGAGGTTGTTGATATTTCTCCCAGCAATCTTGATTACATCAACTTTTTATTTGACATAGCATAAAACTAAAACTTAATAAATTCTAACTGGATCAGGCAGTAATTTGAACTCTATAGCACTTACTAGATAATAGATTTTTAAATCATTTTTTAAAAGCACAAACTTACTCATAGATTTCAAGTCTGATGGGATTAAGTCATTAGTATTGTCTGAAACTAGGTGGAGTTGTGGTTTTGTTTTGTTTTTTTGTCCAAACTGTGCAGCTTGTGGAATCTTACCTTAGTTCCCTGACCAGGTATTGAACCTGTGCCCTCATTAATGAAAGTGTAGAGTCCTCACCACTGGACCACAAGGGAATTCACTGGAGGTCTTCATCATTTGTGTTCTATCATATCACCTTGTCTTTTAGACAGAAAGTTAAATGGACTCTGTTGGAATATATACTCTTTAGGACATACTTGCGCTGGGACTAGAACCTGGACTTGAAATGCTATCCTGAGGCTTAGCTGGCTCTTACTGTTTCATTCAAAGTCATACAGTTGTAGCAATTTGAGTAGTTAGATTATTTAATAGACTCAGGTTACTGCAGTGTTTTTCTGATTGTCTTCCTCTGCTTTGCACTGTTCAGGAAAGATTGGGGGAGCATGGTTAACTCAATAACTATCTAAGGGTTAAATATTATGAGTGGCCTCACATCTCTGGTTCAGTGTCAGGGAAAATGTTCATTGATTTAATTAGGTGTTATAGCTCAGTGAAGAATGGCCCTACGTTTGGCAAGAAAGCAGATATGGAAACTGTACTCACAGCCAAATTCACATGAATATAGTAATTGGTTAACGTCAAAGGAAATGATTTTGACAGATTTACACGTTGGGGTGGGTTTGAAATCCATGAAAATTCAGGATTCAAGTGCATGTTTATCTGGAAGTGGGAGAATCTGATACGGAATAGGAAGCAGCCTTCTGTAAATGAAGTGCGTTGGCACAGCCATCCATCGTGTTTCGACTCCACTGCGATACAGATAGATTTGATGTATCCTGTCAACACTCTTTGTTGCTTTCTCTTTAGACTCGGAAGTAGATCAACCCAGAGAAGAAAAGAAAGAATGCTACTACAATCTGAACGACGCCAGTCTGTGTGACAACGTGCTGGCTCCCAATGTCACCAAGCAGGAGTGCTGCTGCACCTCTGGTGCTGGGTGGGGAGACAACTGCGAGATTTTCCCCTGCCCGGTCCCGGGGACTGGTAAGAATCAGCTGAGTGCTGTGTTCACACTGGTGTTTGCTGTTCATGGGTTTTGGAATGTTCTCATTTGGGTTATTGAGGCCTCAAAGTGCTAACAGCCACTGGTACCTGCTGTAGTCACATTGAGGTAAGATACCCTCTAGTGGGTTTCTAGAAGGCTAGAAACCAAATCCTGTCCTACCTGAATATAAATTCTTGAACTTCTATTTATCACAGAATATGCTGTTATGGTGACATTCCATACGATATTTTGTCAGAAAGATAAATCAGTTTTATTCCATTTTTAATATAAAGGCAATGTTTTTTTCTAACACTCACACAGTGTTGTTCCTAATTAGAGCTTGTATATTTAAGCCAAGATTTTTCTTGATGGATTTCTTGTTAGCAATTTAAAATACTAGCGCTCAGGTCGCTTCATTCGTGTCTGACTCTTTGCAACCCTATGGACTGTCAACCACCAGGCTCCTCTGTCCATGGGATTCTCCAGGCAAGAATACTGGAGTGGGTTGCTATGCCCTCCTCCAGATAAAATACTGGAAACCATAGTAATGGTGAAATAAGTCATAAAACTCCATAACACTTATAAGTAAAACATAGATAAATAACATAAGTGAAGTATCAAGTTTTTTTTTAAATTATAATTAAACTTATGAAGTCATTAGCTTTATTTGCACCTACTTCGTAATTTAGAGATTGTACTGAATTTATATGTCTGAATTAGATGGCAAGGTTTGCCTTTAAGTTACTGAATTTGAGAAAGCAAAACTGAATGTAAAACATACTCATGGGGGGAAAAAAATCATGGAAGTTTTTCTTCTTTTTACCAACTTTTTTTTTTTTTTTCCTTGTCTCTTCTGAAATCAGCTGAATTCACTGAAATGTGTCCTAGAGGGAAAGGTTTTGTCCCCTCGGAAGAATCTTCTTATGGCGTTGATGGTGAAAACTATAAAGGTCAGTTTCAAGCAGAAACTAATTTGCAATGAGTGTTCATATCTGACATTCAAGTAGAAGCATGGCTTCGTTCAAATTCTACCCAGTAGTCTCCGGGTAGAAGTGTGCCTTGGGAAGTAGAACATGTAAGACTGTGTGACCGTGGGACTTCACTTAAGATTCTGAGTTTCCACCTCTGAAATGCTGTTTCAAAGGCTGACACAAGGATAAAATAAGGTAACATATGTAAAAGTACTTAATGCAAAATTCTGTACTTTAATAGACTTATTCTTTTATTCCAGGACAGTATTAAAAATTGTACATTAGGACCAATATGAATCTGATCATTATGTTGGCCTTTAATGGTTATCAACAAAGCAAAGATTTTTGCTTTTTTAGAAAGCATCCTACTTTGCTAGGACCTTTTACTAATGGCCATAGATTAGTGATAAAGAATGGAAAAGAAGAAAATAAAAGTCAATATGCTTTATACATTTCATGTAATTAGCCTGTAATTCTAAAATAAATTCCAGATTTTTCACTTTGGTGAAATTTAAAACTACACATATGAGTATTTCCTTATTGACCACTCACTTTAACATCTCAATGATAGAGATATTATGACCATTTTTTCCCCATAGATGCAGATGAATGCCTACTTTTTGGACAAGAGATCTGTAAAAATGGCTTCTGTATGAACACTCAGCCTGGTTATGAATGCTACTGTAAGCAAGGAACATACTATGATCCTGTCAAATTGCAGTGCTTTGGTAAGTTTTAAGAGGATATTTTGTGATGTCCTGTGAAAACAGATGGGAAAAAAAATAGTAATGTTTTGTATAAAAAGTTTATTAGGATCTAAATCTCACGTTGAAAAGATCTGTAAATGTTTTATGAATCCTTGAGCAATATTTAAGAAAATAAAAATCCTTCAAACTACTGTTTGAATAGATTTGGAAGAGTTACTATTCAGTGTGGAATTATAATTCAGGTCACTGGTATAGCTGAAGTGTTCTTTTGGTCTGGGGAGCCTCCTGTTTCATCACTCATACCATACACTGAAAGTCATTTTTAAATACCCAAACGTTAATGCCTAAGCAGAAAACCATATATACTATGCAGAAAAACATAGCAAAAGGAAATAATTTAAAAACTGTCATAAAGAGGCATTTTATCTTAAATTTCTAAGTATATCCTGTTCTTAAATGTTTTCTTTCCTTATTTAATGTCAGCAGCTGTAGGGCAATGTTATTTTTCCAATCCATACAGCTTAACATTTTTATAGTCAGAGCTGTTCTCTTTTGGATCATGATGTGTAGCTAATTAAAATGTGGCAGACCTGGAAATCTGGACTAAATTTAGCGGTGTATTAAGTTTGGTTAAGTGTATGAGGTGCAACTGATTGCTGATTTTCTTTCTTTTTTTTTTTTCTCTCTGAAGATATAGACGAGTGTCAAGACCCCAACAGTTGCATTGATGGCCAGTGCATTAATACAGAAGGCTCTTATAACTGCTTCTGCACCCACCCAATGGTCCTGGATGCTTCGGAAAAAAGATGTATCCGACCAACTGAATCACATGGTATGTTTGGATGTGAGAAGCAAGTCTGTGTCCAAATAAATGTCATAAGGTTTTCCTTTTGACTGAAATGTGAGCTGTCGGAAAATAGGAAAACGAATTCCTTGGGTATTTTGAAAAAAATTCAAATGAGATGCTAAGAGAAAGAATAAGTGTTGCACCGTCAATATGCAGATTTGGCACCTTGCACATACTGATTTAATGGACACCAGGACAAGGAGTGACTGGGCAGATGGCAGAGCTTTTCCATACTTGGGGGTTGATCATATTTAACCCTCGAAGGCAACTGAAAGATGTAAGGTGAAGGGAAAATAATTAGGTTTGCTTGACTGAATAGAGGACACAGATGAGACTAGGCAGAGCAGAGGGTGGAATTCATCAGTGGTGGAGGGCTCTGGAGGCCATTGGTAGGCGTCCCTGTTCATGCCTGAAGGTGATGTGCTGCTAAGAATTGACTTAATTGATCAGTGCATCAGCACATTCAGGAGACGGCTTTAGTTGAAATCTATTGAAAAGTAGAAAGGTTAGAATTAAGAACCCTAGGATGAAGTATCACTTGTTCAGGGCTTCGGCAGATGAAATGGAAGAAAAAACACTGAATCCCCAAAATTTTGTGTAAAGGGAAAAGGTAGGATTTGGCAGAGGAGTAAATGTGAAAAATCAGCTATTGGGAGAATAAGAAGTCCATCAGGATTATGAAGTATAGGCAAGATCGTGGAGGGTTTTAGATAATGTGGAAGCTACAGAGAGAAGGATTTAGTTGGAACATGATGGGCAGGTTGAATTTCAGCTGATGGAATGACACCCAGTTGGAGATGACAGAGGTTTGATCCATGGAAAGACCAGGCTGGCTTCAGACTTTTACTTGGAAGTCACGCTTAGGAATCAGGTTGGAAACTTTGAGACTCGCTGGCTTCTACCACAGTGTCTCTGAAATCGGAATAGCAGTGCAGTGGTCATGGAACCGTGTCTTCCCTTTCAGAACAAATTGAAGAAACCGATGTCTACCAAGATCTCTGCTGGGAACATCTGAGTGACGAGTATGTGTGTAGCCGGCCTCTTGTCGGCAAGCAGACGACGTACACGGAGTGCTGCTGTTTGTACGGAGAGGCCTGGGGCATGCAGTGTGCCCTCTGCCCCATGAAGGACTCAGGTGAGCCCTCACCAAGTCCTTCTGCTGGAGGCATTTGGAGACCAGTTCTTAGCTCCTTTGGAAGCTGATAATTCTCTCTTACTTAAATTCCTTCCCTCCTGATATCTTACTTTCATCAGAGGGGTATGTGTGCGCGTGCACATTACGGGAGCAGATTACATAATATCTGACTCCTGGTTTGCCTCCAATCCAGATGTTGTCATTAATTTTTGAAACCCTCATTTTATTTCCCTCCAAAGAATGATAAATGACCCAAAGAAATGTAATGCATCTTAGCAGTTGGTGGCATAGGTCTTAAGAATTTATATTTCCTGATACTTCTTTTTTCCTACAGTCCTTCTCATTTCTGATAGTTTCTGCTTAGAGCAAAAAGTGTCAGGGGCTAGACACTCTCCATAGGTCAAAGCTCAAGTTTTTATGTCAACCTCTTTGTGGGAGAGAAGGGCTCCCCCTCTCCACAGAAGGATTAGAACCATGAAGGAAAACAGTATAAAGTAAGTGAAGTGTATTTGAACAAATCTTCTTGACTTTCAAGTTGTAGTATGTGCATGCCAAGTCACTCCAGTTTTGTCTGACTCTTTGCAACACTATGGACTGTAGCCTGCCAGGCTCCTCTGTCCATGGGATTCTCCAGGCAAGAATACTGGAGTGGGTTGCTATGCCCTCTTCCAGGGCGTCTTCCAGCTCCAAGGGTCAAACCCATGTCTCCTGTGGCTCCTGCATTGCAGGCACATTCTTTGCTGCTGAGCCACTGGCGAAGGCCTTCAAGTTTTAAACCTGGGGTCAAATGGAAAAAATGGGATCAGCGAAGCTCTCAGTTTCCTCCCTTCTCTTCATCTGGGAGGAGGGTTTGAAGGTACCAACTCAGGGCTCCAGGCTGGGCTGCTTGGTGACTGTTGGGGTCTGTGCTGATCACCTATTTCTCTTCTTACCACCACAGCTTCTTGTTGCCTGTTAAACTAAAGCACTTGAAAGTCTTCGGTATAGCATTTTTGTCTTTAACTCTAGAATTGGTTGTTAAAGCCAGAAAAATACTGTGTGGGTACGAAGTGCAGGAGTTCATAATGAACAAATTCTCAGAATGGCAAAGAGGGAAAGAATTGTTTGAAAAGAGGAAATGCTCTAATTTTTAGTTAGAATGTAATTTTCCAATCATTTAATAAATTAGCTTTTTAGCTTGGAAATAAAACCAAGGTAGCATAAAAAGAAAGTAATTTGAAATGCCGTAAAAGGAAAAGGAATAGCAAAGGGGGAGGAACAAACACATAAAGATATAGATGGTAATGCTAGTAGCCCAGAAACGGAAAGGGGGTGGGTTCTGGGGCCAGAAAACGTGGGTCTGGAATTCAGAGCTGGCAGCGACGTAAACTGGGGAAAAAGAGCCTCACCCAGTGCAGCTCATTTATAAAGTGAAGGCATCGCTCTTGTTGCGTTGTTGTGAGAACCGGAGGATTTAGGTGCGGCAGAGTAACCAGGAGTGGCAGACACCAGCATCACTGCTCCTGGCAGATGCCACAGGGAGGGGAAGATGGAACCTGAGGAGGTGAATATAATATACATGACTTGAGTCATCTTCTCATGATGCTTGGAGAGCTCAGATGTTTCTACTTAGGCAGTGTTTTTATTGTTTACTTTTTAAAATTGTATGTGTATATATACTTCGAAAAAATTAAGAGGTTATGTCCCCTTCTACCTACCCCATCACAACTGGCTCTCCTCCTTGAAAACCTTCACTCTTTTTCTTAAATTGAAGTATAGTGTTGATGTAGCATAGAAGTTACAGGTGCATAGTATAATGATGCGTGATTTTAAAAGCTATACTCCATTTGTTGTTATTGTGAAGAATTGGCCGTATTCCCCATGTTGTACGGTATATGCTTATCACTTATTTTATGCCTAATAGCTTGTACCTCCGAAGGTGCTCACTCTTAACAGTTGGTGTTTTCATCAGCCAAGTCTTTAATTCTATGTATCGATTATTTCTTAAGTTTTATGTTAGTTATCATACATTTATATTTAAGAGAATATTTAAAACTTAAATCTGTGCCATTGATTTTAGGCACATGTTGTTTTTTGGTTTACTCTTCAGCATCTCTGAAATTGGGGGTATTGTATAACTGGCATTTATTAATGGCTACTGCTGCTAAGTTGCTTCAGTTGTGTCCGACTCTGCAACCCCATAGATGGCAGCCCACCAGGCTCCCCCGTCCCTGGGATTCTCCAGGCAAGAACACTGGAGTGGGTTGCCATTTCCTTCTCCAATGCATGAAAGTGAAAAGTGAAAGTGAAGTCACTCAGTCGTGTCTGACTCTTCGTGACCCTATGGACTGCAGCACACCAGGCTCCTCCATTCATGGGATTTTCCAGGCAAGAGTACTGGAGTGGGGTGCCATTGCCTTGGCTACAAGCTATTTTTTCACATCTTAGTGTCTATTATATCAGGATGTATTTTACAATCTAGGGTGCCATAGAACGTGAAAGATGGTAACTTTTAAATGGATGTGCAGGCTTTGTCTTATGCATGTACAGGCATCTGTTCAGTTCACTCAATCATGTCTGACTCTGCGACCCCATGGACTGCAACATGCCAGGCTTCTCTGTCCATCACCAACTCCCAGAGCTTGCTCAAACACATGTCCATCAAGTCCGTGATGCCATCCAACCATCTCATCCTCTGTCATCCCCTTCTTCTTCCACCTTCAATCTTTTCCAGCATCAGAGTCTTTTCCAATGAGTCAATTCTTTGCATCAGGTGGCCAAAGTATTGGAATTCCAGCTTCAGCATCAGTCCTTCCAATGAATATTCAGGACTGATTTCCTTTAGGATGGACTGGTTGGATCTCCTTGCAGTCCAAGGGACTCTCAAAAGTCTTCTCCAGCACCGCAGTTCAAAAGCATCAATTCCTTGGTGCTCAGCTTTCTGTATAGTCCAACTCTCACATCCACACATGACTACTGGAAAAACCATAGTTTTGACTAGATGGGCCTTTGTTGGCAAAGTAATGTCTCTGCTTTTTAATATACTGTTTAGGTTTGTCATAGCTTTTCTTGCAAGGAGCAAGCATCTTTTATTTCATGGCTGCAGTCACTATCTGCAGTGATTTTTGAGCCTAGGAAAATAAAGTTTGTCACTGTTTCCACTCTTTCCCCAGCTATTTGCCATGAAGTGATGGGACCAGATGCCATGATCTTTGTTTTCTGAATGTTGAGCTTTAAGCCAACTTTTTCACTCTCCTCTTTCACTTTCATCAAGAGGCTCTTCAGTTCCTCATCATTTTCTGCCATAATGGTGGTGTCATCTGCATATCTGAGGTTATTGATACTTCTCCCAGCAATCTTGATTCCAGCTTGTGCTTCATTCAGCCCAGCTTTTCTTATGATGTACTCTGCATATAAGTTAAATAAGCAGGGTGACAAATGAGCAAGCCTTGACATACTCCTTTCCCGATTTGGAGCCAGTCTGTTGTTCCATGTCCAGTTCTAACTGTTGCTTCTTGACCTGCATACAAATTTCTCAGGAGGCAGGTCAGGTGGTCTAGTATTCCCATCTCATGAAGAATTTTCCACAGCTTGTTGTGATCTACACAGTCAAAGGCTTTGGTGTTGTCAGTAGATCAGAAGTAGAGGTTTTTCTGGATTTCTCTTGCTTTTTCTATGATCCAGTGGCAATCTGTACAGGCATATCTTGGAGACATTATGGATTCAGTTCCAGACCACCACAATAAAGTGAATATTGCAATAAAGCAAGTCACTGGAACTTTCTGGTTTCCCAGAGCACATAAAACTTAAATTTACATTGTAAAGTATTTATGTCTATTAGGTGTACTAAAAAAAAGAAATACATGCCTTAATTAAGAGCACTGTATTGCTAGAACATGTTAACCATCATCTAAGCCTTCAGCAAGTTATCTTTTTGCTGGTTGAGAGTCTTGCCTTGATATCTATGATCACTGACTGATGAGGGGATGGTTGCTGGAGACGGGGATGACTGTGGCAATTTCTTAAAAGAATACAACAGCGAAGTTTGCCATCTCAACTGATTCTCTCTTTACAAATGATTTCTTTGAGTATGCAATGCTATTAAATGGCATTTTACCTAATGTTGAAATTACTTCGAAATTGAAGTCAGTCCTGTCAAGCCCTCCTGCTGCTTTCTCGACTAGTTGTACATGATATTCCAAGTCCTCTGTCTCAACATTCAGTTAAGTTTGCTGTCTAATATGGATGGGGTTTGTGGCAGCCTACAACAATTACAATGGTAACGCTGAAGATCACCCTAATAAATATAGTAAATAATAATGTTCTTACAAAGTACACAACTACCTAATAGCATCTGGACATGAATTAAGGATAGACAAATGGAGAAATAGTATCCTCATATAAAACTTTCTCTTCGAGATGACTACTTCATCCACATTAATGGGCATGCCAACTACATGACAATCTTATTTTTAAAAAAAGACTGATCCTAGTTTCTAGGTGGAGGGGAGGTGGCCAGTATTCTACATTCTTAATTCCCAAGGCAATACAGCTGCTACTGGTCCTTGGATCAGACTAGCAAGGTTCTTGAGACACCTGACAGCATTCAATCTGATTTTGTTAAAACTGCCTTTAATGCTGTTATTAATTTTTTAGAGAGGAAGCAGAGAGTATGTGAATTTTAAGACTGATTTGCTTGTTCTGCTACTGAACCTTTTAAATGATGCTGTTGAGGGATATATGATAGTTGAGAAAGGACCACGTTGTCTATCCATTAATAAAAGCCCTGGGTGAATCCAAGCCTGTCACTGAGCCTTCCAGTTTCCCAAGGAGTGCAGCACTGCTTTGGGAAACAATTAGTTACTGATGGAAACAGTGCTGGAGGAATTTAAGGAATAAATCGCAGTGCTTGTCATCGGCTTTGAGCATTAAAGTGCAGTGCAAAGTAAAGCCTTGGCTCCAGAACAGGCTTTCACACTTCTGGTCCAATAGGTCATGGGCACTAATTCTTGCTAAGGCAGCAACTGCATCTGAGGAGTCTGGTAGTCAGGGGAGATAGGAGTGGCTCCCTTAATAGTGTTCTCTGAAATCCGATGGCAGCGTGTGGATTGGTACCACATGCAGACTGGTACCACGTGCAGAGTGACGGAGTGGAGGTTGATGGATTGTGTCAGGGCAACTTGACATGAGATTTGCCTTGTTGTACCATTCAATACATTTCTGGGGCTGCTTGGGGTCCCCTTTTACGTCTCAGCTACAGTCTGGGAGGCCAAACACCAGGCCTGAGGGAAAGGTTTCAGAGGGCTGAGAACGGCACCGCGGTGAGTTTGCTGAAGTGGTTGTGCACGGACAGCCTCCCCTTCCTCAGTTCTGGAATTTCTCGTATTCTTGCCCTGGGGTCCTCTTCTTCTCCTTCCCCTCTCAGTAACCTCTAATCCTGCCTGTTCTTAAAATGTTTGTTGTTTTTTTTTTGTCTTGACTGGGGAGGGAAGTGCTGAACTGCTTTGGGAGGACCATCACATCTGGACTCCTTATCATGCTATCACAGCCAGCCTCCGAGAGAAAAAGCTATTTGGAAAACTGAGTCAGGAAAGACCAACCATTGTATCCATGTTATGAATGACAGAGGGTAGCCATTGTTTGATCTTTCTGTAAACTTTCAGTGTCATGCTAGAAGGAATCATGAACTCTGAAATCTGGAGTTTATTGGAATATGAGTTTTATATAGCTTGGTTTTTCTGGCTCTCCATCTGAATGAAAAACGATGGTAGCTAACATGTACTGCTCAATGCCAGGCATGTTCAGGATGCTTATCATCAATTAAGATCAATTAAGATACTTAATTATCCCAGCCATCCTGTGAGAGAGGTATATAATTACTTCCTTTTGGGGAGAGAGGAACTGAGGCACAGATTACATTAACTGCCATGGTCAGATACCAGGAAACGGCAGATTCAAATCCAGGCATTGGCATCCGTGCTTTCAACCACAATCCATGCTCCTGGTGTTACTCCAGTCCCTGCTGCCCCAAGGTCTCACAGCTCATCATAGATAAACCATATCACTTAGAATATAAAAGTGATAATGAAAAATAAAAAGCTGGGATTTTTTTCCATCTCCTAACCCTGCTGTGTGCTAAGAGAGAAAATCTATATGAGCTTTAGAGCCAGACAGTGAGCTTAGCCAAGTTAGACTCTGTATCAGAGTTAAGCACATAGATAACAATACATTCTTGATGAACTAAAGGATTAAAACAAGGCAGTAATTCTCAGTGAATTAAACTGTTGATGATGCCTAGCACTTATCTAAATAAACCTTTAATGTTTTTATTTACTGATACTCTTAAAAATATTAACTGAAATTTTCTGAGAAACTGTACATGACATAGGTTACTGTTATCCTATGGAAATAAAAACCAATTGACCTGCAAATGAAAGAAAATGAGACACATTATTGAAACACTGGAATCTCAAGTGGTCAGAGATCCCAGTGCCTGTGGTTATCTTGTTAAAATAATTAGACTTCTGTTAAGTAAATTGTTAAAATAATTAGACTTACTGTGAGAAACCTGAACATAAAGAGTTGATAAAGTCTTGATAGAAGTCCAATCTAAAATTTAGAAGTTAAGAAATTTTGAGGGGAGACTTAGTGTGTTGAGAGAGCGCCACCTATTGGTTGATACAGTGTACTGCGCCACCGGTGTTTGAACCTCTGTTTACTCAGTCATTTTGGACTCTGCGACCTCATGGACTGCAGCACTTCAGGCCTCCCTGTCCTTTACCATCTCCCAGAGTTTGCTCAAACTCATGTCAATTGAGTATGTGATGCCGTCCAACCATCTCATCCTCTGTTGTCCCTTTCTCCCACCTTCAGTCTTTCCCAGCATCAGACTCTTTTCCAATGAGTCAGTTCTTTGCATCAGGTGGCCAAAGTATTGGAGCTTCAGCTTCAGTCCTTCCAGTGAATATTCAGGGTTGATTTCCTTTAGGATTGACTGGTTTGATCTCCTTNCTTGTTCTGCTACTGAACCTTTTAAATGATGCTGTTGAGGGATATATGATAGTTGAGAAAGGACCACGTTGTCTATCCATTAATAAAAGCCCTGGGTGAATCCAAGCCTGTCACTGAGCCTTCCAGTTTCCCAAGGAGTGCAGCACTGCTTTGGGAAACAATTAGTTACTGATGGAAACAGTGCTGGAGGAATTTAAGGAATAAATCGCAGTGCTTGTCATCGGCTTTGAGCATTAAAGTGCAGTGCAAAGTAAAGCCTTGGCTCCAGAACAGGCTTTCACACTTCTGGTCCAATAGGTCATGGGCACTAATTCTTGCTAAGGCAGCAACTGCATCTGAGGAGTCTGGTAGTCAGGGGAGATAGGAGTGGCTCCCTTAATAGTGTTCTCTGAAATCCGATGGCAGCGTGTGGATTGGTACCACATGCAGACTGGTACCACGTGCAGAGTGACGGAGTGGAGGTTGATGGATTGTGTCAGGGCAACTTGACATGAGATTTGCCTTGTTGTACCATTCAATACATTTCTGGGGCTGCTTGGGGTCCCCTTTTACGTCTCAGCTACAGTCTGGGAGGCCAAACACCAGGCCTGAGGGAAAGGTTTCAGAGGGCTGAGAACGGCACCGCGGTGAGTTTGCTGAAGTGGTTGTGCACGGACAGCCTCCCCTTCCTCAGTTCTGGAATTTCTCGTATTCTTGCCCTGGGGTCCTCTTCTTCTCCTTCCCCTCTCAGTAACCTCTAATCCTGCCTGTTCTTAAAATGTTTGTTGTTTTTTTTTTGTCTTGACTGGGGAGGGAAGTGCTGAACTGCTTTGGGAGGACCATCACATCTGGACTCCTTATCATGCTATCACAGCCAGCCTCCGAGAGAAAAAGCTATTTGGAAAACTGAGTCAGGAAAGACCAACCATTGTATCCATGTTATGAATGACAGAGGGTAGCCATTGTTTGATCTTTCTGTAAACTTTCAGTGTCATGCTAGAAGGAATCATGAACTCTGAAATCTGGAGTTTATTGGAATATGAGTTTTATATAGCTTGGTTTTTCTGGCTCTCCATCTGAATGAAAAACGATGGTAGCTAACATGTACTGCTCAATGCCAGGCATGTTCAGGATGCTTATCATCAATTAAGATCAATTAAGATACTTAATTATCCCAGCCATCCTGTGAGAGAGGTATATAATTACTTCCTTTTGGGGAGAGAGGAACTGAGGCACAGATTACATTAACTGCCATGGTCAGATACCAGGAAACGGCAGATTCAAATCCAGGCATTGGCATCCGTGCTTTCAACCACAATCCATGCTCCTGGTGTTACTCCAGTCCCTGCTGCCCCAAGGTCTCACAGCTCATCATAGATAAACCATATCACTTAGAATATAAAAGTGATAATGAAAAATAAAAAGCTGGGATTTTTTTCCATCTCCTAACCCTGCTGTGTGCTAAGAGAGAAAATCTATATGAGCTTTAGAGCCAGACAGTGAGCTTAGCCAAGTTAGACTCTGTATCAGAGTTAAGCACATAGATAACAATACATTCTTGATGAACTAAAGGATTAAAACAAGGCAGTAATTCTCAGTGAATTAAACTGTTGATGATGCCTAGCACTTATCTAAATAAACCTTTAATGTTTTTATTTACTGATACTCTTAAAAATATTAACTGAAATTTTCTGAGAAACTGTACATGACATAGGTTACTGTTATCCTATGGAAATAAAAACCAATTGACCTGCAAATGAAAGAAAATGAGACACATTATTGAAACACTGGAATCTCAAGTGGTCAGAGATCCCAGTGCCTGTGGTTATCTTGTTAAAATAATTAGACTTCTGTTAAGTAAATTGTTAAAATAATTAGACTTACTGTGAGAAACCTGAACATAAAGAGTTGATAAAGTCTTGATAGAAGTCCAATCTAAAATTTAGAAGTTAAGAAATTTTGAGGGGAGACTTAGTGTGTTGAGAGAGCGCCACCTATTGGTTGATACAGTGTACTGCGCCACCGGTGTTTGAACCTCTGTTTACTCAGTCATTTTGGACTCTGCGACCTCATGGACTGCAGCACTTCAGGCCTCCCTGTCCTTTACCATCTCCCAGAGTTTGCTCAAACTCATGTCAATTGAGTATGTGATGCCGTCCAACCATCTCATCCTCTGTTGTCCCTTTCTCCCACCTTCAGTCTTTCCCAGCATCAGACTCTTTTCCAATGAGTCAGTTCTTTGCATCAGGTGGCCAAAGTATTGGAGCTTCAGCTTCAGTCCTTCCAGTGAATATTCAGGGTTGATTTCCTTTAGGATTGACTGGTTTGATCTCCTTGCTGTCCAAGGGATACTCAACAATCTTCTCCAGCACCACAGTTTGAAGGCATCAGTTCTTTAGCCCTCAGCCTTCTTTATTGTCCAGCTCTTGCTTCCTTACATGACTACTGGAAAAACCATAGCTTTGACTATACAGATCTTTGTAGGCAAAATAATGTCTCTGCTTTTTAATACACTGTCTAGGTTTGTCATTGCTTTTCTTTTTTCTTCCAAGGAGCAAGCATCTTTTAATTTCATGTCTGCAGTCACTGTCCACAATGATTTGGGAACCCAAGCCACGCCCTCTTTCACCTTCATCAAGAGGCTCTTTAATTCCTCCTCACTTTCTGCTATAAGGGCAGTGTCATCTCTGAAGTAATAACTTAATGCAAGTCAGGCATAGAAAGGTGACAGTGGGGTTTAAAAAAAATCTCCAAGGAAACTGAAGTACCACAAAAGAAATTGACAAGGCTTTTGAAAATAACTGCTATTAATAGAAATACAGAGGCATGGGTCCTCTGTTTTGCTTGGAGAGCTGTTTAAAGATACAGAAATATAGGTTAGATTTGATTTAAAAGCTCTCATTGCAGGAATACATATTATTACATTGCCCACCATGGTCAGATACCTGAGAGTGGTGGAGTCATATCCAGGCATCAGCATCCATGCTCTCAACCACTTCAGGGCCAGGAAGAAAAATATAATCATTACAGCATAAGAAAGATTTGAAATCAGTTCTGTTAGTAGAGAATTCTATAGATTTTAATATGGATTTATGTCTAATTCTTTTTAAAAACTCAAATAGCAACATGTTTAGGAAACTGTTATATGCTGGGTGCAGTTACTAAGAACCATGTCTGAAATGCAGTCTAAATTATTTATAGTTTATCTGTTTTCAGCTTCAGTCATTTACATATTCTTTCATTTCATTAGGTACTTGAACACCCTACTATGTATCATCTAGGCCATAAATTTTAGATACACAGTTCGTATGTACAGGAAGTGTAAAATTCTGTAGAACTGACGAAGTTATGTTGTATTGCTAAATTAGAAGTTCATTCCTTAGTATTGCTCATTTAAATGCACAGGTGACATCCTTTTTAAATAAATCCATCATTTCCTATGCCACACTATTTTTCATACTTCCTAATAACTTCTCTACCCCCAGTTTTTTTTATGTGGTTTTGCAGGAGTGAAGTTAGCTGGAATCTCTTTTTGAACAATCGAGCTAGTGATTCCTTCCATATCAGTACATGGCTCTTACATGTTCCCAAAGATCTTAGTGTAACAAGTTTCATAATACCCTTGGAGGTGTGAAGGAACACAAGGATTTGACTCATGGACTAAACTTGAAAAAATATTGTAATTGGGCAGTGGTTGCAAAAGGCCTTTCAGCAGTCACGGTTTAAAGGCTTTTCCAAGAACTATGTTTCCAAAGAATGTTAATAATGACTTTGGAACATCCTGCAAGTGAGGCACAGTGCGTAGTCACCGCCTCTGGTTGGGGCCGTCCAGGGATCTTGTTCTGCTTTTGGCGCTCCTTCTGTCGATTGCACTGGACGAGTTACTCTAGTTTCCTTCATCCCAAGTTGAGAACTCTTTTGAGGTTACAGAAATTAATATTCTGTGAGTATGAGAGCATTTATCATTGTGATTATAGATCCTGATTATGGTGACTAAAGAAAGTTTAGCTGTTAATAAACTGTAGTGGAGAATTTAAATCAACCTGGAAAGAGACAAAAGATCTCCTCAATCGAGTGGCTGCCGTATGTATACACTCTATGTACATAGAGTATACATACTCTCAGCAGTAAGTGGTCCACTTATTTGAGACAAAATTCTTGGCCTCTATGGAACTAGATTAAATTGAATACGGTATGGAATGGCAAATAAGCAATTTATATTGCTTCTTCTTGAAGGTGCTTTACATTTATTTAGAAGGCTTTTCCTTACTTTCCTGAAAAGAATGAAAATACTTTTCATACTAGAAAGGCTTATTACAAAATAAAATGTAGGAGTGAATTATGCACATAGAACCTTGGTGTTTAATGTGATCCTTACATTAGTTTCCTTGTTTTTGTAAAATAGCAGTCCAATATCTGCCTCAGGATTGAATGAGGGATAAAAATGTGATCATGCATTGTGAGATGTTTGACACAGAAGAAATGCTTCATAGGTGTTAGCAATGATAATAAATCAAATCTTGTTCCAGGAAGTGAGTTGAGCTAAGGATTATTCCCTATTGTCACCTTGCTATACAGTGCTAGAAATCTCTCTGAAAGTAGACAAGAGTCAAAGATGATGCGGGGGCAGGAGTGTGTTTGGGGACTGACACAGAGCCAGACACCTCCGAAGGAAGCTGCTGCTTCTGTGTCCCTTGAGGCCCCCAAGCTGCCAGTGTGGTTATGATGTCTGAGAGAGGCCTGGAAAAGACTGGTCAAGGCTGGGGTTTTTGTTGGGCCTTATCTTTTAGTTGTGGCACCTGGGATCTTTTTTTTTTTTGTTTGAAACTTGGCAGCATGTGCACCCTTCAGTTGCAGCATTGAAGCTCTTAGTTGCAGGATCTAGTTCCCTGAGCAGGGATCAAACCCAGCATCCCCCTCCCCTCCCCCACAACCCCAGCCTTGGGAACACAGAGTCCTAGCCACTGGACCACCAGGGAAGTCTGCAAAGTTGAATTTCGTATATTCAATTTATCAGTGTTAAAATCTAGACTTACCTAAGACTTTAAGTTCAACTTAAATATTTTGTCCTTCTGTTTATAAATCTAATATTTTTATATAAAGTAAGATCCATTTTTATTTTGTGATGTTTATATATCTCAAGGAACAGATTAAACTTTCCTTGAGAGTTATTTCTATATCAAAACTCTTGTTAATTAAATCTCTTAACACTTTGGCCTCTAACGTATAAACTTTATGTATTTGATTTTCTCTCAACCACTTTATAGAGCTGAAAGGGCAGCCTATAATCCTAACAAACATTTTCTTCTTAAGTATTCAAGCAGCTCTTATAAAGCTAATGAACTAAACTTAAAATGCAACAAATTGAATTCCCTAATGAATTTAGATAGTATTTACTGACCTAATAGAGTTCTGTTAATTCTCATGCAACGTAAAAATCCTATATATTTCAAATTGAGGTCATAAAGCCTGTCAGATTATCTAGTATATAGTTTTCTGAAAACATTCTAGACATATTAAATAGCAACAACAACAACAAAAAAAACCCTTACTCTCAAACCTTAACGGTAAAGTATTAATATTGTAAACTTAATATATATCCTTATCTTCGTAGCAGCATTACCATCTTAGGGCAACTGAGGATACTGGGAAGGAAAATTCATGGCAGTGATTGTCAGTTATTAGAGAATTAAGACCAGGACATGAGATGTGTGTACTCACAGTTCGAGTCCGTGTAGCCGTGTGTGTGATGCACGAGGCACGTCCTGGGTTTCCAGGTTACCAGGGGATCCCGAGTATTCCTAATGTGCATTGTCTTTATAAGCAAGATCTTCCACTGCAGTGACGTTCAATGGAACAACAGGGAAGATGGCATTAATAAAAGCTTCTCTATACCTACACGTGAGAGTGAAAGTTGCTCAGTCGTGTCCGACTATGTGCGACCCCATGGACTGTAGTCCATGGAATTCTCCGGCCAGAATACTGGAGTTAGTAGCCTTTCCCTTCTCCAGGGATCTTCCCAACAGGGGATCATAACTCCTGTCAAGAATTAGGTACCTTCTGCTGAAGGTATGTGCTCACCTTATTGAGACTGCCTACTGCAACAATGACAGACTTCCCCTGTCCCAGTAAGGACAGCTTGGTGGTGTAGTCCGAGTTCTCCAGAAAAGCAGAACCAATAGGAGAGAGTGAGATTGCGATTGACTGACTGACTGCTAAATTCATTCATTTTAAGGAATTGGCTCACATGATTATCAGTCAATTCAGTCACTCAGTCGTGTCTGACTCTTTGTGACCCCATGAACTGTAGCACACCAGGCTTCCATCACCAATTCCATCACCAACACCTGGGGCTTGATCAAACTCATGTCCTTTGAGTTGGTGATGCCATCCAACCATCTCAACCTCTGTTGNATTCTTTAAAAGTAGAGAGTAAACAAAGCAATCCAGATCATAATGTGACTCTCTAGAGATGGTACATTGACTTTTCATAAAGTAGTGGAATAAAATTTTGCTTGTGTTCATCATAATAAAAAAGAAATGAGTTTTGCCTTACAAAGTACAAGCTCGCTCTTTGCATTTAGCCCCAGACAACTAGATGGTGCTTAACTAGGTGCTTAATTTGTTGTTGTTGTTGTTTTTCAAATCTGTATTTATTTGGTTGTGCTGGGTCTTAGTTGCATCTTGCAATATCTTCAATCTTTGTTGCACTATATGAACTCCTAAGTAAGGCGTACTCTTAAGTACCCTGCTTAAGTAAGGAATATCTTGCAGAAGGAAAAAGACTTTAGGGACAAAAACAATCTGTTCGTTTTTACATGTTGAACTAGATGAAATGGGAGCCAAGAGATTCTCATGGGCTCCCATCAGGAGTTGTGGAAATTCAGAGATTTGCTGTTCCTGGGCTCCATGCCCTCAGCCAACCACAACTCATTGCCTCCCCAAACTGGACTGTACCTATGACCCAACTCTAGGGATCAACAAAGTGAAGTACCTCCAAGCTCGATGAGTTCTGGTGGTATGGGATGCTCAGGGACCCAGCACACGTTAGAAAGGTGCATGTGCCCAGATCTTGAAGGTGATGCCTTACCCAGGACTTGTTAGAAAATTCCATGATATTCCAGTTGGTCCCTTAGAAGATAATGAGAAACCTGCTGGCTACTCGAGGCATTCCTGAAAGGTTCAGGCATATACTAACAACTGCTGAACATCAGTTTTCCCCCTGTATTATGTGTTCTATTGGTCTGGTGTTAAAATGTGCTGTTGTTCATACCTTATCACTGCCTGATCAAGTGATTAAATTTTCCCAAGCAGTCATTAAGTTTTTCAGATGAAATGCATGAGGACGTCTTTCTCTATTTACTGAGTTGGAGTTTCCCTGCATCTATTTAAGAATTCTTGATCTTGAAACAATATCTAAAAACAGCTAGAGGCTGTGCTTTCATTGCTGTTAATTTCTTGTGCAATTCTTAGACCATTGACAACTACCTTTGAAGTTTTGCTAACACTAAAATTTCTANCAGATGAAATGCATGAGGACGTCTTTCTCTATTTACTGAGTTGGAGTTTCCCTGCATCTATTTAAGAATTCTTGATCTTGAAACAATATCTAAAAACAGCTAGAGGCTGTGCTTTCATTGCTGTTAATTTCTTGTGCAATTCTTAGACCATTGACAACTACCTTTGAAGTTTTGCTAACACTAAAATTTCTATCAATCATTCTGTTATTGAAAATCCTCATTTACTTCCAGATGTTCAGCAGGACCTCGAGTGATTTTTTACCTTAAGAGAAAAAACCATAACCTCCATTTTCTTGGTTCTTCCGAATTCAAGAACAATTATGTAACATCTCACTTTTTAAAAAACCTATTTTTCGTTTGGCTGCACTGGGTCTTAGCTGTGGCACATGAGATCTTTGACCTTCCTTGTGGCATGCGGGCTCTTTTAGTTCTGTTATGCAGAATCTTTAGTTGTGCCATGTGAGCTCTCAGTTGCAGCATGTGGGATCTAGTTCCCTGACCAGGGATGTAATCCACACCTCCTGCATTGGGAATGTGGAGTCTTAGCCACCGTCAGACTACCAGGGAAGTCCCTCATCTCATTTTTAACACAGAGGCAAACAGGAATTATCCCCATGTGACAGATGTGGAGACTCGCTAAGTTGCTTTCCAACTGCTAAGTTGGAAAGTGAGGTGGCACAATCAGAACTTGAGCTCCCACTTCTGCCTTGGAAGCCCATGTTCTTTCCATTACCCCCTGTTCATGTCAGCCTTGACCCTGGCCAAGAATATGTGCAATGGGAGAGACAGCATGGATGGATTAGAACAGATCCATTCATGCTCCCAGAAAAATAACTCAGAATGCATGCCCCAGTGTTGATGGGACTGCAGCTCATCTTCAAATACAAAAGAGTACGTCTAACACAGAAGTGATGTTTTGAAAACTGACCAGACCTACCTTGACATCTGGCTTGTTAACGTGTTAGAGAAAGTGAAGCAGCAAAGGACAGTAAGTTCTAGAAAGCTGAGAGAAAAACACGTATCCAGGATGCAGCAAACACCAAAGGTACCCCAACCACGTTACCATCCTCTGCTTCCCTTTGCAGCCTGGGTCACAATCAGAGCCTTTCTTAAGGACCACTTGGTGGTCCCCAAACACAACTCACAGGTTGCTTTTGTGATGCCTTTGGGTTTTGTTGCTGTTCATTTGCTAAGTTGGGTCTGACTCTCTGCGACCCCATGGACTGCAGCACACCAGGCTTCACTGTCCTTCACCATCTTCCAGAGTTTGCTCAAATTCATGTCCACTGTGTTGGTGGTACTATCTAACCATCTCATCCTCTGCCGCCCCCTCCTCCTTTGGCCTTCAGTCTTTCCAGCATCAAGGTCTTTTCCACTGAGTTGGCTCTTCTCAGGTTGCCAAAGTATTTAGAGCTTCAGCATCAGTCCTTCCATTGAATATTCAGGATTGATTTCCTTTAGGATTGACTGGCTGGATCTCCTTGCAGTCCAAAGGACTCTCAAGAGTCTTCTCTAGCACCACAGTTCCAAAGCATTAATTCCTCGGTGCTCACCCTTCTTTATGCCCAACTCTCACATCCATCCATGACCAGTGGAAAAAACAGTGTTTGACTATATGGACCTTTGTTGGCAAAATGAGGTCTCTTCTTTTGAATATGCTGTCTAGGTCTGTCATAGCTTTTCTTCCAAGGAGCAAGCATCTCTTAATTTTGTGCCTGCAGCTACCATCTGGAGTGATTTTGGAGCCCAAGAAAATAAAATCTGCCACTCTTTTCATTTTTCCCAATCTATTTGCCATGAAGTGATGGGACCAGATGCCATGACCTTAGTTCTCTGAATGTTGAGTGTCAAGCCAGCTTTTTCACTCTCCTATTTTACCTTCATCAAGAGACTCTTTAGTTCCTCTTCCCTGCCTTTGGGTAAGTGCTGTTTAAAATCCCAGATATCTCCTATGAAGTAAATCCCGCTCATGAAGTACTACCTTTCCCAGGAAGCTGTTCCTAAACATCCCATAGAAACAGAAGTCCATTCCTCCTCCACTCCTCCCCGATTTGATCCCTTCCTTTTGTGATGTTAGGTGGAGAGAGCTTGGAGGGTGGAGGCTGCATGGTCTAGGGGAAAAGCCACAGGCTCCAGGCCTGACCACCAGGTGCTGGAGAGGAGTGTGCTGCTCAGCCATCTCTGGACGAGGTTTACAAAATACAAACTCGAATTAATTTTAGTATCTAATCTTGATCACAGTTGTTGCCTGCATATAAAATCTTGAGTCTCCCTTTCAGATGTACAACAAATGTATATAAAAAGACATGAGAGAACAAGAATGACCTCAGTGTGTCAAACTTGTAAACATTTCTGCGATCTTGCCCTCACAGGGAAATCCTTTATTCTTCCCTTTCAGACTTTAAGCAGAACTGACAGCCATTTGTGTTCTCTTTGTTTGAAGCTTTATTTTTGCGAGTCAAGGGTCTTTTTCCAGGTTTAGCTTTCTCCTTAATAAATTAACGCTTCTCACGAAATGACTTCATGGAAGAGTGTGTGGGAAGTCTCGGTGGTGCGGGGGTTGGGGGAGGGAGTGTTGTTCCTGGGATGCTTCCCACCAGGAGCATTTGTAAGAAGGGACAACCATAATCCTGCCATGTCTGCTGGCTCAGGGTCTTTTACACTCCCTTCTTTCACTTTAGGAGAGAATGTGTAGGTGTGTACACATATGCGTGCATGTGCACACACACCCACACCCCTTTGACCCCTTTAAGAAGGGGTGATGGAAGAAAGCCTTGAGAATTCACCCTCTTGCATCAGTGCTTTCCTTTAGTTTTGTTACAGAAGGAAGCAACATAGAGAAAAACTCCTTCAGTCTTTGGCCCAGGCAAGTGTGGCAGCTGCCTTATGTAGCTATCACCTGTGTGGCTGCCCTAAGAGTGTCCAGCCAGTGCTGGGGCTGGCTGACCTGCAGCTCTCAGTTCTGGTAGAGCTGTTGATGTCTGGGGAGCCTCAGAATTTTCACCAACTGCTAGATGAGTCCTCAGGCAGTATAGTTTTTGTAAAATGTGCATTCAGAAGATGAAGCTATCTCTTCTAAAGCCTTCCCTTCTAGATCGTCTGAATAATTCTGCTCCAACATACAGGAAAGAGCCTGGGACCACGAAATGCAGTGAAAACGTGATCACCTCATGACAAACGGAGAACCAAGATCCCATGTGCTGGGTGGGTCCAGTGAGAAGGACTAAAGGAGGGGCTTAAGTTGGCCATAGAGAAGGGAAAATGGCCTCAAGAAGTGGTAACTGCAGATGAATTTAGCTAAGGTGCAGAAAAGGCAAGGACAGGGATTACAGAGGAGCTGAGATAGGTATAGGAGAGGAAGAAACGTTACATGTACAACTTTGAGCTGCTGGACTGAGGTCAAGTATGGCGCTGCCTCATACCAGCTGTCATTTAACCACTCCGTGCTTCTATTTCCTATTGATAAAATGTGGATAATAGTTTTTCATAGAGAGGTGTAAACACTTTAATGAATTAATGTTTTAAGTGCTTAAAACAGTAGCTGGCACAGAGCAAACATTATACAACTATTAGCTAGTATTACTAGAGCCATTACTTCATTATCACTGTTATAATGATCACTGTTACGATTAAGGACCAGGTCTTGAGTAGAGAAGTACAATCATAGCCACTAAATTCAAATGGTACATAGTAGCATCCTTGCTTGGTTGCGTCTCATTTTTAGATCACCAGAAATGCATTTTTTCTTCCTGTTTCCAGTGAGCGAGAAAATGTGTATTTGTAAGAATCACTGCTATATACATTTAAAATGTTTTGCTGAAAACACCTGCTGGGTTCAGATAAAGCCATTCTTCCAAAGGCTTGCTGTGCTCTCCAATGGTTCGATTTTTCAGTTCTTTCCTCTCCTGGGATGCATTCTACCGACTGTTGAGCTACTACTGGCATGTACTGTTCAGAATCTTAATTGTGCTGTAGAGTATGAATCGTATGTGGATGTGCAGAGCACCCATAAAGGATACTGAGGCCAGGGTCGGGGGCATGCGTGGGAGGCAGGGGCACAGAGCGGGTGAACGCACCCACGTGTGAGCAAACAGTGATGGTGCGTCACGGTTGTTGTCATGTCCTTCGTAGATGACTATGCCCAGCTGTGTAACATCCCCGTCTCGGGACGCCGGCGGCCGTATGGACGGGATGCCTTGGTTGACCTCAGTGATCGGTATGCTCCCGAAGCTGATCCCTACTTCGTTCAGGACCGTAAGCAACATTTTTTTTTTTAGTTACTCTGAAACTAAATTGTGGTTTTGAAATTTAATCAGTGGTTCTCAAAATGCAGTGCCTGGGAACTTGTAAGAAATGCAGGTTTGTGGGTGATGCTATAGACCTGAATCAGGAACTAGGCTGAGACGTACCCTCTGAGTCATCCTTATGGACGCTCAAGTTTAAGAACCACCGGATCATATTGAGAGTCTCACTGCTGAGNCTCAGTGATCGGTATGCTCCCGAAGCTGATCCCTACTTCGTTCAGGACCGTAAGCAACATTTTTTTTTTTTTAGTTACTCTGAAACTAAATTGTGGCTTTGAAATTTAGTCAGTGGTTCTCAAAATGCAGTGCCTGGGAACTTGTAAGAAATGCAGGTTTGTGAGTGATGCTATAGACCTGAATCAGGAACTAGGCTGCGACGTACCCTCTGAGTCATCCTTATGGACGCTCAAGTTTGAGAACCACCGGATCATATTGAGAGTCTCACTGCTGGGAACACTGTATGTTTATTTTCTTTACAGAAAATCATCTTATAATTTCCATGACAAAGTCATTTGTTTACCCCTAAGTGGTGGCCTGGCTTAAGGGGCACAATTTTCCTAATAGTTTAGTTGTATCTTTACAAGCATTTAAATGGAAAGTAAAACAGTTGCTCTCTCCTGGTCAGAGATGAATTTTTAGAATTCATTTGTGAGGGGGTTTACTAAGTAAGAAATGATGATGTGTGATGGCTTTTCCTGGATTTGTGAGCAGAGTTTAAGTGTGAGAAGGGATGTGTGTCTGTGAACCCTGTTCCCATTTAGAAAGTAAATGCCTGAAGGTACCACCAGAGTGTCCTGGAGAGGGGAACCACACAAGCTAAATGTGTCTGTGGGAGAGACCAGAGCTTGCAAATAGCAGATGAGTTATGTGAAGTCTGAAAAACGGGATGGTACAAACTGCAGTATCCATAGACAGGAGGTGGTCTGCCTTCCCGAATGGGACGATGGCAGTACACTCCAGGTGCCTGGCCCACACCCTGCAGCCCAGAGTGCTGACATTATACAATATGATGAGGCCGCTCTTTCTTATCACCTGATCACGGCAGACTAGCCAGAATCTGTGTCCTGAGAAACAGTATGAGCTTCATGGCTGCCTCTGGGGCTGCTTCTGGTCCTAGTCGAAAAGTGTTTCCCTCCTTCCTTTCTTTCGTTTTTTGAAAGGTGCAGTATGTTGATCCCTCATCCGACCTAAAAATGCTTTAAAATTTCCATTCAGACAGCATGCTATTAAGCCAGCGAGGTTGGGTCTTCTAGATCTGAGTGAGTCTAGAGCATTGGCAGCATGCAGAAGGCCTCTGGTGCCCTTGCCCAGCTCTCCTCTCAGGGTAACCACTATCCTGATTTCTAATACCTTAGATTATTGCCAGGGTCCAGCTCTGGTGGATCCAGGGAATTTGAAGGGGAGACAGAGTCAGTGTCTTAGAACTATTTAATTAGAAAAGAGAGATTAGGAAAGAATAGTAGAGTGGGAAATTTAGAGGAGGAAAGAGGCTATATTCCTTGGTTTACATAGAAAGCCAATAAAGCCCCGAGACAAGGGGCTTGAACCATCTACGTAGGGCCACAGTCACCCGCTTGAATAGTGGAGGGTGCCCCACTTTGGGCTCCCTCTCGTGTGGGTCTTAGAAGCACGGGCAAATAAGTAGACACGGCTAGCCTCTATGCCCCAGACGGAAATCAGCCAGAAAATAGAGTAAGAAAAGAAGACACGGGGAAACCAGTCTTTCCAGGAACTGGCCCATTCTTTATTGTCCAGAAAAGCTTTATATACTTTTGGTTGTAAATAGAGATCAGTGGATAATACAAAATTATGCAGGTCAGCAGCTCTGACTCTTACTGAGACCAGGCTTTCTCTCTGCATACCTAGCTGTATACACAAGTCTTAAGTGATTTACATCATCTTCTGGCCAGGAGGCCTATTCGCATTTTACGGCCCTTTTCTGATAAGGGTCTGTCAACTAGAAAACTTATTTGCCTTAAAAGTGTTGTTCTTTCCAAAGTCTGATGCCACTCAGAAAGCACTAAATAAAGTTACATTCTTACATAGCAAGGACACAACGATTTATAACAAAGAAAGAGGAGTACAGTGATTTATAACAAAGAGAAAGTTCATTAATTCAAAAGTCTAGTGTTGCTAACATCAAAACAACTATATTCCATTTTCTAGATCCCAATTACANGGGAACCCTCCTACCCTGTTGGTGGGAATGTAAATTGTTGCAGCCACTATGGAAAACAGTATGGAGGTTCCTCAGACAACTAAGATTACCATATGATCCAGCAGTGTCACTCCTGGGCATATATCTGGACAAAACTGTAATTCAAAAAGACACATGCACCCCTATATTCACAGCAGCACTGTTCACAATAGATAAGACAGGGAAACCACCTAAATGTCCATTGAAAGATGAATAGATAAGAAAATGTGGTACATATATACAGTAAGATACTACTCAGCTATAAAAAATAATGAAAGAATGCCATTTGCTGCAACATGAATGCAACTCGAGATTATCATACTAAATCAGAAAGAGAAAGACAAATACGACACAATAAAACTTTTATTTGGACTCTAAAATATGGCACAAATGAACCTATCTACAAAACAGAAATTGATTCATAGACATAGAATTGTGGCTGCCGAGGGGGAAGGAGAGAGGAAGGGGGTAGACTGGGAGAGTTAGTAGATGCAAACTATTACATTTAGAGTGAATAAACAATGAAGTCCTACTGTACATCACAAGGAACCATGTCTAATCTCCTGAGATAGACCATAATGGGAAAAGAATGTATATGTATACAGCTGAGTCACTTTGTACAGCAGAAATTAGCACAACATTGTAAATCAACTGTACTTCAATTAAATAAATAAATGAAATGTCCATGTCCTAACCCCTAGAACCTGTGACTGGTACCATATATGTCGAAAGGGAATTAAGGTTAGTAATCAGCTGGCCTTAAAGTAGAGATTATTTAGATGGGCCCCCTGTAACTACAAGAATGGAAGGAAAAGGTGGCAGAAGAGGAGGGTCAAGGGGATGAGTGACTATAGAAGAAGTCAAATGGGGCATGAGACTGCCTGCCACTGGGTAGCTTTGAAGATGGGGTAAAGCGGGGAGACACCAGGAGCCAAAGAATGTGGATAGCCTCAAGCAGCTGGAAAAGGCAAGGTACAGTTATTGTCATCTGGAGCCTCCAGAATGCTATGCTGCAGATACCTTGATTTTAGTCTAGTGAAGCTTGCGTCAACCTCTAACCTGTATCACTGTAAGATAACAAATGTGTGTTGTTTGAGGCCACTTAAGTTTGTGGTTATTTGTTGCAGCAGCACTGGAAAGCTAAAACAATACCCCAGCATCAAAGAATGTACCTATCAACAGTTTTCAACTAACATTTATATAGGAAAAATGTATACCCCCCACAATTCAATACAGCATTTTAAATGATGTTGGCACAGTCTTAAATTATATTCCAAATACAATAGTTGGAATCACAGATGTTTGGAGAGCCCAAACAGTACCAACCAAGTGGATGTGCCCTGGGACATCACCAACACTGAAAGACCTAGCACGAGGTACTCAGTGTGACCAGCACGGCTCATGTACCGCTCTTGAATGCATTTCCACAGTGTTTCCCATGGCCATCGAGCTCTTGTTTTCTCCTAGGGATACGGAGTCACAATACTGAGCACATGTCCAGTTGTAGAAAAGGAACCCACATGAGTGGGTCACAACAGAACTCATTGGAAAAGACCCTGATGCTGGGAGGGATTGGGGGCAGGAGGAGAAGGGGACGACAGAGGATGAGATGGCTGAATGGCATCACCAGCTCGATGGGCGTGAGTCTGAGTGAACTCCAGGAGTTGGTGATGGACAGGGAGGCCTGGCGTGCTGTGATTCACGGGGTCGCAAAGAGTCGGACACGACTGAGCGACTGAAGGAAACTTCACTGATGATCAAGGTGTTTTAAGCATAATACATTCTAGCATCACTACACTGTGTTTTATTTATATGATAGTGGGGGATTTTGGCTGCGTGCATTCAAGAGTCACTTTAGTTGTGTCTGACTCTTTGTGGCCCTATGGAGTATAGCCCCCCAGGCTCCTCTGTCCATGGGATTCTTTAGGCAAGAATAATGCAGTGGGTGGCCATGCCCTCCTCCAGGGGATCTTCCCGGCCCAGGGATCAAACTGTCTCTCCTAAATCTCCTGCATTGGCAAGCAGGTTCTTTACCACCAGCATCACCCGAGAAACCCATTTTAGCTGCAGTGTATCAAAATCTGTTAGCATTTTCACACAGAAACTCTAATTTTTCAGATGACTGACAGTAAGCAGGAGATGTCTATATATGTGATTAAGATGCAAAGAAAAAGTAGAAGGTAGAGTTAGAGCTAAGTTTTGTGTTACAGGCCTAGAAGGAAAGTTTCTATAATATATATCATTCTTTTAGCTCTTTTCAGTAGTTATCACAGTTTTACTTTTAGAGCCCAGTTGTCCTCCAAGTCTCAAGTTTGAGATTCTGTGGCTGTCTTCCTATTTCATCAGCCATGAAGAGACAGGCATGCAGCAAGTGCCTTCTAGTCCAATTTTATATAGCCCATTATGCTAATATATCTGTTTTCCAACTGCCTGAATAAGAGGTCTCTTTCTCTGTCCATCCATAGGACTGTTTCTGTAGCATAAAATAGTAGCAATCAGTAACATTCTACAGTTTCAGCATGAAAATCAAATACTGTTTCAAAACTAGACCTGGCTGTCTAATTTAAGCCTATGCAGTTTGAATTTACATTCTTGAACTCTGCCATATTAGTTGAAATTTGCACTAAGTACAAATCCAGCAAAGCAAATCCTTAAATATATCTTTATTTCTGCACAATCTCATGTCTCTAAAAAAATGTTTATAGATTCAAAAGAATGCCATAATTAATTTAGATGTAGTGTTTTCACACACAAGAGACTATTTCCTACTCTAACATGTATTTGATTTCTCCTGGTATATCTTAATGTTCTCATGTTGGCAGAAACTCTAAAAAAATGAGGTTCATAACATTTCAGTTAGGTCAACAGTGCAAGAAGACAGTTAATGTCACATGACTGTTAATGCCATGTGCCCCCCTTTGTGGGGAGAAACCATAACCATGGGTTTAGGAATTGCTCTAATAAGTGCAGCACTAAAGCACTTTCTAATCATCTCAACTCTCAAATAAGAATGATGTAAACATACATTAGAGCACCTAGGATTTACTACTCAAACCTCTGGCAAGAAGAGAGGAAAGATTCTAGTCATTCTGGGGACAAGATGGTGGAATAGAAGACCTGAGCTCACCTTCTCTCATGAAAACACCAAAATCACAACTGCTGAACAACAATCCACTGACAATAAAGGACTGGCACCTACCAAAAAAGATATTCTTCCAAAGACAAAGGAGAAGTCGCAGTGAGGAGGGGCGATAGTATATTAAAAACATTATATTTATAATATAATCATATACCCACCTCTTGGCAACCCAGAAACTGGAAAATAATTATATTGCAGAAATTCTCACAGAAGTGAGAGTTCTGAACTCCACATCAGGCTCTGCAGTCTAGGGGTCTGATATTGGGAGGAGGAGCCCCAAGAACATTTGGCTTTGAAGGCCAGCAGTGTTTGATAACAGGAGCTCCACAGGAGGAGGAGAAAGAGAAATGTCATTCTTGGAGGGCACACACAAACCTTTATGTGCACCAGGACACAGGGGAAAGAGCAGTGACTTCACAGGGGCCGGGCCAGACCTACCTGCTGCTCTTTGAGGGTCTCCTGGGGTGCTAGGGACAGCTGTGGCTCACTGCAGGGACAAGGGCACTAGTGGTAGAGTTACTGGGTAATCACTGGAATGATCCCTCCATGGATCACATCCTAGGTATAGTGAAGGGGCTTGTATAACTCAGTGAAGCTATGAGTCATGCCGTGCAAGGCCACTCAAGGTGGATGGGCTGTAGTGAAGAGTTCTGACAAAATGTGGTCCACTGGAGAAAGAAATGGCAAACCACTCCAGAATTCTTACTGTAAGAATCCCATGAATAGTATGAAAAAGCAAAAAGATATGACACCAGAAGATAAACCCCTCAGGTCAGATGGTCTCTGATATGCTACTGGGGAAGAGTTGAGGGCAATTACTAATAGCTCCAGAAAGAATGAAGCAGCTAGGCCAAAGCAGAAACGACGTTCAGTTGTGAATATGTCTGGTAGTGAGAGTAATGTCCAATACTGTAAAGAACAATAATATTGCATAGGGTCCTGGAATGTTAGGTCCATATATCAAAGTAAATAGGATATGGTCAAGCCACAGGCTTTCCCAGGTGGTACTAGTGGTAAAGAACTCACCTGCCAGTGCAGGTAGACGTAAGAGATGCAGGTTCGATCCCTGGATGAGCGTGTTTTGTTCCATCTCCCAGAAAGTTTTTTCATCTTACCTCTTTTGTAGACTGATGTTTTACATTGCAGCACCTGACTCATTAGACTATAAAGAAAGTTGGACTGTAAAGAAAGCTGAGCACCGAAGGATTGATGCTGTTGAACTGTGGTGTTAGATAAGACTCTTGAGAGTCCCTTGAACTGCAAGGAGATCCAACCAGTCCATCCTGAAGGAAATCAGTCCGAGTGTTCATCAGAAGGAATGATGCTGAAGCTGAAACTCCAACACTTTGGCCACCTGATGTGAAGAACTGACTCATTGGAAAATACCCTGATGCTGGAAAAGATTGAAGGTAGGGGGAGAAGGGGACAGTAGAGGATGAGATGGTTGGATGGCATCACCGACTCTATGGACATGAGTTTGAGTGAGCACTGGGAGTTGGTGAATGATGGGGAGGCCTGGCATGCTGCAGTCCATAGGCCGCAAAGAGTTGGACATGACTGAGCGACTGAACTGAACTGAGTCCAAGATGGCAGACTAGTCAACTTCAATTGGACCTTGATTCTCAATCAGCAAGCTAAATGACATACCCAGAGGTGCCATGACAGTTCCAAAGCAGGGTCAAAAGACCAGAAAGTGGGTGGTGGCCCAATTCCTGGAAACTTCCACCTCTTCCCCAAAATAGTTGGAATAATCCTTCCACTCATTAGCCTATGAAATTATCCAACCCATAAAAGCTAACCACATCATATTTCCCAGCTACAGCACTCGCCCTCTGCAGTGACCCACATTCTTGTCTGTGGAGTGTGTCTCTCTCTAAATAAATCTATTTCTTAGATATCACTTTGTCTCTCACTTAATTCTTTCTGGGATGAGATATCAAGAACCTGAGCTTCATTAGGTTCTGAAACTAGGTATTGTGGATTTTGGCTGGGTTCAAGCCCCGGAACATGGGTTCAGGTCCCAATCTGAGGTAAACAGTTTCATACCCCTGACACAGGAGTTTCTGCGAGAAGTACAAAACCATTTGTTCCTATAACATCTAGAATGCCACTTGTTAAAACCTAGGGAAGATCCTCAAAAGTGTTTGTATATAGATTGACAAAATGGGAAGCCATGGGTCTAACTAAACTAAGCATAGCTAATATTCAGAACCTGATAGGAATTTCAGAAGAAGTGTTCTCCCCTAAACTAAATGAGGAAAACTAAAACTTTGCAACATAAGTAAATGGGTCCTTGAGTATCATTGAGGTAGCCTCCCAATTCTTTGGGAAAAATCCAAACCAAACCTATCCTTTGTTTACAAATGTAGTATTTGCATGACCAGAAGTGTGTCCCCCAAACTAATCCAAAGCCCACCAATCTTTCTACCACTCCCAAAACCTTCTCAATTAATCTCAAGAGGCATGTAAGTATTACACAAAGGAAAAACAAAGTCATCCTAGAAAAAGCTTACATGTATCTTTGAGATGCAAACGTCCTATCTGGTCTTCAAAAGAACCCTCATCTCTGCTGTCCTAAAATGCAAATTTTAAAAATAAGGTAAAGTAAAACTTGACTTTTTTCCCATAAATATTAGTTTTAAAGGGTTTGGCCATCTCAGTCCATAAGTATGGTTATAATTTTTAGGGTTTCAAGCTAAAAAAATATTCCTGGCTTAAATCTGTGTTTTCCAGGTGTTAAAAAGACCTTCTCCTTAAACTAATTATGACTTAGAGTAATTTGGTAAATTATACCTCTGTAAGCAGAATTTAAACATTTATTTTTTTCTTTACCTAGTTGATCCTGCCAGTGGCATATACTTATCTCAAAGCTACACATGTCCAGGTATGCACAGCTGGTACAGTGAAACTGCAGATAGGTCATTAAATCAGTTATGGCTCCTTTGATCACTCAATTATTGCAACTGGATTACAACCAGTTATACTAATCATTATTTTGTTCTTTGTTTCCAAACTTGGCATTATCTCCCTGCTGCACTGTGTTTTTGTCAGTGTTGTAAGCTGTATTACTTATATCCTGTCTAATTTATGAGTGTTGTTTCTTACAGTACCCAGTATGTAACCAAGCCTCCAATAAAACTTCTATGGCTAAACATCTTGAGGAAACAGATCACATCTACAACATAAGATAATTGTAATTGTGTGATTCTAGGTATGGGAAGAGGCAACAAGGGGAAATGTCTCCTGGATCATAGACAAGATCCAAAGAATCTTTAATTATCGATAGGAGTCTAATCCAAAACTAAGCACCTGGAGTGGCATATCAAAATTTGTCTCCTGATCTGGGATGAACCTCCCAGTGCCATGGGACAAAATATGATCATGAAACGTCTCCCAAATCTTGGTTAAATTTCTTACCAAGAGGACAGAATCTGAGGTAGCCCTCTAACATGAGCCAGTGAGCCCTGAGGAAACTCAGGAAGGAGAAAAGTACCTGCCATCCAGCAGCCATCAGACTACTACTACTCCCTATGGTGAGCCCTGGGGAAACGGGATACAGGCCCCAGATAGAAGAGGTGCATATCAAGGAAGTGATTTAAGTAATCCCAGATTCTTAGATCTTCTTGTACATAGAAAAGCACTGAATTTCTTAACTTGAGGTATTGCCTCCTGGGCTTGAAGTCCTCAAAATTCCCACCAAATAAAACCTTAAACTTTTAGGTTTTAAATATTTTTAAAGTCTACAGGTATAAAACAGAAACTTCCCATATAGGATCAGAAGAAGTAACATTGGGAACACTAGCACCAATGGCAGACATTACCAGAGCGATTCATCTGATAAGACACAACCAGAAACAGTTAAAATGGTCATTGGCCCTTTTTTCCCCCACAAGATTATGGGCTGGACAGTGACAGTGGGGAATTGTTATAGGGAAGAATTGAGTCCATGCTGTACCTGTTTCTTTCACTTTAACTTTTGCTTCTCATTGCTTTTGTTCACTAAAAGGATACTGTCCGTACATAATGGCTTGTGTTGGGGAACCCTATCCATTCTGCCCGAGTGTTAAACCAAAATGCCTTTGTTTAGAGCCCTGTCCACCTGTGGATGGCTACAGGAATTAAGAAATTAACACCTCCCTGTCCTGAGGCTAGCTATTCCAGGAGATGTTTTTAAGATTCATGGCCATTTAAACTTTACCTCCTCACCTCTCCCCAGCTTCCACCACACACACACATCATTCTATAAAAGAATCTGGCATCCAGACCCAGATAAGATGGTTATTTTAGACATGAGTCTGCCATCTTGGGAGTTGGCTTTCCAAATAAAGATGTATTCCTTGCCTCAACATCTCATCTCCAATTAATTGGACTGTCATGCAGTGAACAGAATGAGCTTGGACTTAGTAACAGATTTACAGAAGTCAGTTGTATTTCTTTACACTAACATTATCAGAAAAGGAATGTGAAAAAACAATACCATTCAATATCACACCAAAAAATGCTTAGGAATAAAGCTGACCAAGAAGGTTGAAGACTTATGCTGAGAACTATAAAATATTAACAAAGGAAAATGATGATTCAAAGAAAAGGAACGATACACCATGCTCTTCTATTGCAAGAATTAATATAACTAGTACATCAAGAGAAATGCTGGACTGAAAGAAACACAAGCTGGAATCAAGATTGCTGGGAGAAATATCAATAACCTCAGATATCAAGATGACACCACCCTTATGGCAGAAAGTGAAGAGGAATTAAAAAGCCTCTTGATGAAAGTAAAAGAGGAGACTGAAAAAGTTGGCTTAAAGCTCAACATTCAGAAAACGAAGATCATGGCATCCAGGCCCATCACTTCATGGGAAATAGATGCAGAAACAGTGGAAACACTGTCAGACTTTATTTTTCTGGGCTCCAAAATCAGTGCAGATGGTGATTGCAGCCATGAAATTAAAAGACGCTTACTCCTTGGAAGAAAAGTTATGACCAACCTAGATAGCATATTCAAAAGCAGAGATATTACTTTGCCGACTAAGGTCCGTCTAGTCAAGGCTATGGTTTTTCCAGCAGTCATGTATGGATGTGAGAGTTGGACTGTAAAGAAGGCTGAGCCCCGAAGAATTGATGCTTTTGAGCTGTGGTGTTGGAGAAGACTCTTGAGAGTCCCTTGGACTGCAAGGAGACCCAACCAGTCCATTCTGAAGGAGATTGGCCCTGGGATTTCTTTGGAAGGAATGATGCTAAAGCTGAAACTCCAGTACTTTGGCTACCTCATGTGAAGAGTTTACTCATTGGAAAAGACGCTGATGCTGGGAGGGATTGGGGGCAGGAGAAGGGGACGACTGAGGATGAGATGGCTGGATGGCATCACTGACTCGATGGGCATNGAGATCCAACCAGTCCATTCTAAAGGAGATGGGCCCTGGGATTTCTTTGGAAGGAATGATGCTAAAGCTGAAGCTCCAGTACTTTGGCCACCTCATGGGAAGAATTGACTCAATTGGAAAAGACTCTGATGCTGGGAGGGATTGGGGGCAGGAGGAGAAGGGGACAACCAAGGATGAGATGGCTGGATGGCACCACTGACTCAATGGGCATGAGTCTGAGTGAACTCTGGGAGTTGGTGATGGACAGGGAGGCCTGGCCTGCTGCGATTCATGGGGTCGCAAAGAGTCGAACATGACTGAGTGAATGAACTGAACTGAACTGAACTTTGATGAAGTGTCTAACGTTGTTAAAGTTCTCACACTAGCAAAGAGAGTGAGAACTGATATTAGAACTGAGAAATATTGATTTTGAATGCATGTTCCTTTCAAGCCATATCTAGGCTGTGCAAAAGATATCATTCAGGGAAATTTTTTTTTTCAACAGTGATATCACAGTAGTATAATTATTACAAACATAAAATTAACTCACTAGAAAGGACATTTTTGTTAACGGAAACTTCCCCCTTTCTCTTGTTAAGGTACAAGTTTCTGAAATTCAACATGGAAAAAAAATCTCCAGTTATATGTTACTTTTAATCCATATTTCTTTTCTTTGGAAAAGAAAATCATTGGATGTTATTCAATCATTTCTAAAGCTTATTGGTTTCTCTAAGTATTTGAATCAATCATTTGCTTGAAAAAATAATTTATTAAATTAAGCAACTGAAACATTTTTAAAAGGAACAGCATTGAAGGGCTTGTATTTTCGCACTTTACTTTGACTGTATACATATATGTGTGCACTTGTGCGCACATGCGTGCACATGCACGCACACACACACATACACACACACATGCACACACACAGCACTGTTAAATTGGATATTAAAACTGCATGTACTTTCCCAAAATTTGCAAGTCAGAAAGCTGGATGGTTACTGTAATCCTTAGTTATATGATGATCTCTGGGTCCTTTTGTTACTGACTATAATAAGATATCTTTATCCCCAGGATAAAGCCTCCTGCCAAATGGCTTTGAAGTATTATCAACTGTTTGGGGATTTTTTTTTTTTTTTTGAATCTTATCTGAAAAGTAGATTTAGAGCTTTCACCTAGTAAACTCAAATATGAAATCACACTTACCTTTCAGGGAAAGATTTAAAAAATGCAAATACCTCACAGTAGTGAATCATTTTAAAAACACACTTCTCTGCCATATTTGAATCTCTCTGCAGGAGCAACCTTTAGTTTTGGGGCTTTGATTTTTACCCTTCAACTATCAAACCTATAGGCTACCAGCACTTGCTCTGTGTGGTGTTTAGTTTTCAGTCACTAGTCAGGGATAGATGCTATTCCATAAGGAAATAACAGATGTTGGGAAAAGAGGAGTGCTCAGGACAGAGTCACCAACATTTAGACATTTAGTGAAGGAAGACATAAAAATGTGATGGCTAAAGAATGTAGAAGTTGTTGCTTTATTTCAGGAAGAAATTGTTGTTGCTGTTGTTGTTTTGCAAGTCTCAGAGTAGCCACTTATTTTTCTTCACAGTTCCATACCTTAGAGCAATTTATTACATTATTTTAAATTGCAGTATAATTGCTTTACAATGTTGTGTTAATTTCTGCTGTAAAACAACACAACCACATGAATCAGCTATATTTGTGTGTGTGTGTGTGTGTAGCCCTTTCCTCTGGAGCCTCTCACCCTTCCCTCTCACCCCTCCCCTCACCCCACCTCTCTACTCAGCACACATCACAGAGCTGAGCTCCCTGGCTATACGATTGCTTCCTAACTGTATCTAATTTACACCTGGTAGGTGGCGCTACTGGTCTGCTTGCCATTTCAGGAGATACAAGAGACACAGGTTCTATCCCTGGGTTGGGATAATCCCTTGGAGTAGAAAATGACACCCCAGTCCAGTATTCTTGATTGCAAAATTCCATGGGCAGAGGAGCCTAGTGGACTCCAGTCCATGGGGTCACAAAGAGTTGGAATGACTGAGTGACTGAGCACACAAACACACAGCATATATATATGTCAGTGCTCCTCTGCCAGTTTGTCATCCCACCCAACCCCCCATGTCAGCAAGTCATGTTCTCTACTTCTGTATCTTTATTCTTTGTAGGAAGAAGTTTTTAATAAGGGGTAAGTGAGCAGGTCTTTCAAATGCTAATGGGAAATTACATTATACAGTATTTAAAAAAATATATACAAAATATGATTTTAAAATGCAGAGTTGTTTTTGTGGTGTTAAGAATTGCAGGCTGATTTAGAATTTGAAGCGATATCAGAAATATGGCTAAGGAGGTAAAGGGACCATGCTGAGTAATAAATGATTTAAAATATTTTCCTGGAAAATCTGGTAGAAAGAAGACTGGAAAGATGACACAGAGCTCAAAGAGGGTTTAGGGTTTATGTTTTGTTTTTACAAGTGGCTATAAATTGATGCTTTTGAACTGTGGTGTTAGAGAAGACTCTTAAGAGTCCCTTGGACTGCAAGGAGATCCAACCAGTCCATTCTGAAGGCGATCAGCCCTGGGATTTCTTTGAAAGAACTGATGCGGAAGCTGAAACTCCAGTACTTTGGCCACCTCATGCGAAGAGTTGACTCATTGGAAAAGACTCTGATGCTGGGAGGGATTGGGTGCAGGAGGAGCAGGGGATGACAGAGGATGAGATGGCTAGATGGCAACACTGACTTAATGCACGTGAGTTTGAGTGAACTCTGGGAGTTGGTGATGGACAGAGAGGCCTGGCGTGCTGTGATCCATGGGGGTCACAAAGAGTCAGACACGACTGAGAGACTGAACTGAACTGAACTGAACTGATAGGAAAAATAAGACCATGTTGAAATAAGGAATGAAAAGTATTCCATATAAGAAGAGTTAAAGCTTTGATGAAGAAATTCTATAATTACGGTACAAGATCCCTGAGAATATGAGAAGAGAAGAAATATTGATTATACACTAAACAGCTTCTTATTGAGAAATGGCAGGGAGCCTCTTTCCTTTTAAAAATAAAGAAGGAGAAGAAGGCTGGTACAGATATAGGCAAACTTGATGACTGGGGTAAGGATTTGAGGAAAAAGCCAATTTGATGTCTCTGTTTTCTCTGTGAGTTATAAAGTGAGGGCAGCTTATGGAGACTGAAGGAATAGAGCAATATGAAGGTTTGAGGAGAGCAGCAAAGATGTGAGATAGTTGATAAGGACTATGAAAGATCCAGATGTCTGGAAAAGCCTAAAAAGATGGCCTCACAGAGATAAGGGTCTACTTGTAGTTGGTGATCATGAATTTATGGTGAAAACAGTCTGTCCCGTTGTAATTTCTCTCTCTAACACCAAATTTGATTTTGTGAAATGGTGCTTTGGAGACTGAACACAATGTGCACAAGTGTCAGAGTGTTAAGGATGTGTGCAAGAAAGTGACAATGATGATGGTCCATGAAATGTATGATAAATGAGGAAGGAAACAGAACCAGGAACAGGCCACATGATTAAGTGTAAATGGGGACCAAAATAAATTCAAGGCCTTAATGAATTTTCAGTGATTTTGCATATTAAGGATATGATCAGTGAAAGGGATATGAGAGTTGTTGATTTCAGGAGTTGAATCAGAAAGTGACAATTTTAGAGTGAAATAGAGTGGATGAGAATGTCTCTAAAGATGAGTAGGCAAAAGTGTTGACAGGGAGGACATAACAAAGTACCCTAGGATAATGGAAGAGGAGGATAAAGAAGACATGAAGTCAGATATGATAGAAAAGAAAACGGATAACCAGAAAATAAATATGCAAATGTATTGAAAAGAGGAGAAGGTAGTGTAACTGGACAGTATATGCTATTAAGGAGGAGTGGAGATTTTTATATGTTTATTTTATTTTTAATATAGAAAATATTTTTTGGGAAGCCATATTTGGTAGTGAGCAAGGCCCTGACCATATCATCTGATCCTGAGATACATGAAATAAATAGGCACATTTGAAACATGAAGGGAAAATTTATACCATGCTAGCTGAAGAAAGAAGATGGCAATTTAAGATGGTAATGGTATGAGGCAGGTAAATGCAGAGCCATAAAATATCTCCCCTATTACACCCTTCTAACTATTGTGGCTATTGTATTTATCTTTTATTTAATGCTAATTGTACACCAGACATATTGAAAATGATATATTATTCTATTCTCATAGTAGTATTTGCAAGTGGCTATTTTATTTCAAATTTATAGAAAAGGAAGTTAAAACTCAGAGAGTTTTATTTTGCCAAAATCACCCAGGAAGCAAATGTTACTATTGATGTTCAAACTTAGATATATGGAACATAATTCAATCTCTAGTCAACTTAGTTGCTGTAAGGCTAAGTTTCCTCATCAGTAAAATATAGAAAATATTAACATCTACCTCAAAGGGAATGACTTTGCAAGTGACAATAGTCGTAAAAAAAAAAAAAAAAAAATCTGCCTGCCAGTGAAGGAGACATGAGAGTTGTGGGTTTGATCCCTGGGTCAGGAACGTGGCTTTCTGCAGCACCCCATCCCCCGCACCCCCGCCAGCACCAGAGTAAGAAATTGCAACCCATTCGAGTCTTCTTGCCTGGAAAATTCCATGGGCAGAGGAGCCTGGTGGGGAATGCAAAGAGTCAGTNGAAAAAAAAAAAAAAAAAAAATCTGCTTGCCAGTGAAGGAGACATGAGAGTTGTGGGTTTGATCCCTGGGTCAGGAACATGGCTCTCTGCAGCACCCCATCCCCCGCACCCCTGCCAGCACCAGAGTAAGAAATTGCAACCCATTCAAGTCTTCTTGCCTGGAAAATTCCATGGGCAGAGGAGCCTGGTGGGCTATATAGTCCCACCAGGGAATGCAAAGAGTCAGTCCCACCAGGCTGCAAAGAATCAAACATGACTGACTGAGCACACAGAAGGTGAGTTAAATGTCTAAATTACTCAGAACTGGTCATACTTCATAAATAATTACTTAAATTATTTATTAGTGTGTAATAGTAAATACACTAATAAATACATGTNCTGCTCCAGCAAAGTGCAGCCGCTGCTCCTTACCTTGGATGAGGGGTATCTCCACACCACGGCCCTTTCTGACCTTTAACGTGGGATAGCTCTTCTAGGCCCTCCTTCACCCACGCTGCCACAGCTCCTTGGATGTTGGGTTGCTCCTCCCAGCCGCCGCCCCTGGCCTCGGGCGCTGCCTCTGGCCACGGGTGCCACCTCTGGCCTTGGGCATGGGGTGGCTCCTCCCGGCCGTTGCCCCTGGCCTGGGACGTGGGGTGGCTCCCCCCAGCTGCTGCCTCTGCCACTCAGCCATAAAAATGAAATATTGCTATTTGAAGCTAGGTGGATGGACCTAGAGGTTCATACTAAGACTTCATACTAAGTGAAGTCAGAGACAGATAAATATAATATGATATCTCTTATAGTAGAATCTGAAACATACAAATACGCTTGTAATACTTAGAAACAGACTCAGAAAATGTTATAGTTACCTAAGGGGAGAGGGGGAGGAGTAAACTAGGAGTATGGGATTAAAAGAAATACCTTCTCATATATAAGAGAGATGAACAACAAGGACTTACTGTATAGTATAAGGAAGGAACTATGTTCAATATCTTATAATATCCTATAATGGAATCTGTAAAATACATATATAAGTGTAACTGAATCACTTCACTGTACACCTGAAACAATACTGTATACCAACCATACTTCCAAAAAAATGTACAAAAAAAAAATGGACAGAATACCTGAATAGACATTTCTACAAAAGGAAATGCAGATGGCCATGTGCCATCTTTTCAGGCACATGAAAAGATGCTCAACACAGCTAATCAGAGAAATGAAAATCAAAAGCACAATGGGGTATCACCACATATCTTTCAGAGTGGCTTTCATCAAAAAGAATAAAAATAATAAATGTTGGTAAGGATCTGGATATTCTGTTGGTGGAAATGTAGTAAACTGTTGTAACCACTGTGGAAAACTGTATGGATATGAATTAAAAAGAAAAAAAAAACCAACACTAATTCAGAAAGATACATGTACCAATGTTCATAGCAGCATTTTATGTAATGCCAAGGTATGNTAAATGTTGGTAAGGATCTGGATATTCTGTTGGTGGAAATGTAGTAAACTGTTGTAACCACTGTGGAAAACTGTATGGATATGAATTAAAAAGAAAAAAAAAACCAACACTAATTCAGAAAGATACATGTACCAATGTTCATAGCAGCATTTTATGTAATGCCAAGGTATGGAAGCAACCTGTGTCTATCAACAGATGAATGGATAAAGATGTGTGTGTGTGTGTGTGTGTGTGTGTGTATTATATATATTGGAGGAGGAAATGGCAACCCACTCCATTACACTTGCCTGGAAAATCCCATGGACAGAGGAGCCTGGTAGGCTATAGTTCAGGGGGTTGCAAAGAGTCAGACACGATTGAGTGATAGGTTCTAGGTTCTATAATGTGTGTCATATGTATATCACTTAGCTGTAAAATAGAAATTATGGTATTTGCAACAATGTGGACACACTTGGAGGTATCATGCTAAGTGAAATAAGTCAGACAGAGACTATATGATATCGCTTTGATGTGAAATCTAAAAATACAACAAACATGAATATAACAGAAAACCTGCCAACTCATAGACACAGAGAACAAACCAGTGGTTACCAGTGAGGAGAGGGTTAAGAGGTACCAACTATTGTTTCTAAAATAATTTACAAGGATATATTGTTCAACACAGGGAATAGAGCCAATATAACTTAAAAACAACTTTAAAAAGCTGTGAATTAAGTATAACTTAAACAATTGTGAATCACTATACTGTGAACCTAAAACTTAAATATTGTAAAACTATAACTCTAAAAAAGTTAAAATTTAAATAAAAATAAGAAACGCAGATGTACAACGGATGTTTGCTAGGACACAGACAGACTGTTTTACTTAGCATAAAATTCGAGTTAAATCATGTGTAAACTGGAATGGCTTTCCCATACCTCAGTATGTCAAAATGTCTTCCATCAGTTCAAAACTTAAATATTATAAAACTAAACTTTAAAATATAGTTAAAATTTAAATAAAAATAGGAAACGCAGATGTATAACGTATGTTTGCTAGGACACAGACTGTTTTACTTAGCATAAAATTCAAGTTAAATCATGTATAAGCCAGAATGACTTTCCAATGCCTCAGTACATCAAAATTTCTTCCATCAGTTCAAAACCCAAATACTTTAGAGGGCTGAGAAATCTGTACCTTTTTCTTTAGCACCTTATGGCCTCATTAAACCAAAAAGCTCAAAGTCAAAACTGTATTTTGGGAAAAGATAGGATGAATTGAGAGGGTAGCATTGACATACATACACTTTGTTGTTGTTGTTCAGGTGTTCAGTCAACCCAGTCACCCAATCGCGTCTGACTCTCTACAATCCCGTGCACTGCAACACACCAGGCTTTCCTGTCCCTCATCATCTCCCAAAGTTTGCCCAGGTAGTGGTCAGTCAGTTCAGTCACTCAGTCATGTCCGACTCTTTGCAACCCCATGAACTGCAGCATGACATGCCTCCCTGTCTATCACCAACTCCTAGAGTTTACCCAAACTCATGTCCATTGAGTCGGTGATGCCATCCAGCCATCTCATCCCCTTCTCCTCCTGCCCCCAATCCCTCCCAGCATCAAGGTCTTTTCCAAAGAGTCAACTAAAATAGCTAGTGGGTGCTCTGTGATGACCTAGAGGGGTAGGATGTGGGGTCAGGGAGGGAGGCTCAAGAGGGAGGGAATATATGTATACACACATCTGATTCATCTGTGTATATATATATATATACATACATGTGTGGTATACAGCAGAAACTTACACAACACTGTGGAACAATCATATGCCAATTAAACAAACATGCAAAAAACCAAAAGAAAGAAAGAAAAAAACCCTGTGTTTTGGTCTGAGGTGTCCTTGTCTTACCAGCAATCAGAATATCATCCACATACTGGAGCAGGGCTCCCTCATTAAGTGTCCCTCAAATCTCTTGCCAGGATTTCTCCAAATATTGTTAAGGAATTCGTAAAGCGTTAAAGTGAAAGTTGCTCAGTTGTGTCCGACTCTTTACAAACCCATGAACTATATAGTCCATGGAATGCTCTAGGCCAGACTACTGGAGTGGGTAGCCTTTCCCTTTTCCAGGGGATTTTCCCAACCCAGGGTTCAAACCCAGGTCTCCCACATTGCAGGTGGATTCTTTACCAGCTGAGCCACCAGGGAAGTTCAAGAATACTGGAGTGGGTAGCTATCCCTTCTCCTGATCCAGGAATCGAGCCAGAATTCTTAAGTCCCTGCAGTACTGTTTACCTTTTGTATCTAGACCTTTCCATTCAAAAGCAAACAACAACTGGGATTCAAAACTGAAGGGTATACCCAAAAAAGGGAATGGGGGATTTCCTTCAAATCCAATATGAAAAACCAACAAAAATCTCTGAAGAGGGTAGTGAGCAGAGTGCATGGTTTAGCGACTACTAGATGAAATCTTCTAGAATTTGATTATTTGGTCTTGAGTCCTGAAGAAACTAATATTCATTTATGCCTTGTTTCTGGACTGGAGTACTGTATTGCAAGGTGACCAGCAGGGACATATTAAAACATATTCAAGGAAGTTGGTTAGCAGGGATTAAACTCCAAGCTTTGCCTGCTCCTTTAAGTTTGGAATTTTTGCCCGAGTTAAGTATAACTTGAACAGACAGAGCCTCATTGATCTCCCTGGACTTATCTTCTATAGTATCTCTTTGAGAGTGGTTGCTAACTGTTTTCTTTGTGGCTGGAGCAAAAGAGTCCACAATGCATAAGCCTGCTCTGGTGGTACTTCAATGTCCATTCATCCAGGTGCAAATGTTAGCTTGGCATTTAGTTAGTAAATCTCATCCCAGAAAGGAAATGGGGCATTCAGGCATGTATAGAAAGCAAGGTTTCAGATGGGTCTCCCCCTTTGATGGTCTAGCAGCTGGAAAAAGGGCTTTTGCAAGATTTATCTGNTGCTCTGGTGGTACTTCAATGTCCATTCATCCAGGTGCAAATGTTAGCTTGGCATTTAGTTAGTAAATCTCATCCCAGAAAGGAAATGGGGCATTCAGGCATGTATAGAAAGCAAGGTTTCAGATGGGTCTCCCCCTTTGATGGTCTAGCAGCTGGAAAAAGGGCTTTTGCAAGATTTATCTGTATACTCCAGTTACTAACAGTCACAGAAATATAGAAACCTGGGTATTTACTAATAAAACCAAATAAGTAAAAAAAAAAAAACACACACCAAATAAGTGGTCCCCCAATGGATTGGAAAGTGCAAAAATTGATTTTCTACTATCATAGTCACCTAGAGGGCCATATGAGAGATACTGACATACTCTATGGGATTTAAAGGAACCCCTGGACCCTGCTGTCATTCCTGGTCACTTTCCTTTTCATTTATGTGGGTGTCTGATGGCTTCCCCAGTGGCTCAGTGGTAAAAGAAATCTGCCTTCCATGCAGGAGACAAGGGTTCAGTCCCTAGGTCAGGAAGATCCCCTGGAGGAGGGCATGGCAGTCCACTCTCTAGTACTCTAGCCTGGAGAATCCCATGGACAGAGGGGCCACGAGGGCTACAGTCCCCGGGGTCACAATGAGTCAGACATGACTGAGTGACTAAACAACTACCTGTTGTGCTACCTGTTGTTTACCTTCAAGAATCTTATTTAGGATGGGACAGTCTCTTTCCCAGGGTCCCTTCAGTTTGGAATATGCACTGCCCCTATGGGCACCCCATTCCAGTGGAAGTGAGGGGCTTGGGGCCTCCTACTTTTACACAGTCCCTTGTGGGGGGTCCCTAATGGGATCTGGCTCTACCCTGTGTTAAGAGAGCTGCAAACAGAGTAGCCTATTTTTCTCTTTTGCTCCTGAAACTGATGGCTGCCATTAAAAACTTTGAAGGCAGTTTCAACAAACTGAGATGAGATAGGCTGAAACCTGGGACCCTTTGCTGCTGTACTGACATCTGGACAAATGTTCCTCCAGCAAAAAAAAAAATAGAGAAACTATAAGGGACTAAAAATAATTTGAATTGGAGCAAATTATAGGCAACACGACATGAAAAAACCAAAAGAACCCAAATGCCTCTTCTGAAGAACCAGGAACAAAAGTAGGGTACAGAGAATGCACCTTGCACACACCACCACCAAAGGCATGGGCAAACCACCCAAGCCACCCCTCCAACCTGACCCCTGGGCACACCCCTACCCTCATTCCATATAAAGAACCAGCTCGCCTCTTCTTGCTGCTGCTGCTGCTGCTGCTGCTAAGTGGCTTCGGTTGTGTCCAACTCTGTGCGACCCCATGGATGGCAGCCCATCAAGCTCCCGCGTCCCTGGGATTCTCCAGGCAAGAACAAAGGAGTGGGTTCCCATTTCCTTCTCCAATGCATGAAAGTGAAAAGTCAAAGTGAAGTTGCTCAGTCGTGTCTGACTCTTAGCGACCTCATGGACTGCAGCCTACCAGGCTCCTCCATCCATGGGATTCCCCAGGCAAAAATACTGGAGTGGGGTGCCATTGCCTTCTCCGTGCCTCTTCTTGAGGAGCAAGTAAAGGAACATGTTACTTGTTTTTATTCCCTGGAGCTGCAGCAGGAGTACTAAAAAAGCCTTGTCTCAATTTCTTCTCTGGCCTCTTACCAGTTTATACTGACTAAGGAGGCCAAGAACCTAGTCAGTAAAAGAGACACAGGCAGTCCTAAAACCCCTCTACCTTTTGCAGTTTCTTCTGTGTACAGGGGCTCTCTGGTGAACAAAAGTCATTAACCATATTGAAATTCTCTAGTTGCCAAGGAGAGGGGGACAGGAGGGTTGGATTGGGAGTTTGGGATCAGAAGGTACAAAAACTATTACGTATAGAATGGATATACAACATGGTCCTACTATATAGCATAAGGAACTATATTAAGTATCTTGCAATAAACCATAGAAAAGTAATGCAAAAAGGCAAAATGTCTGCCTGGGGAGGCCTTACAAATAGCTGTGAAAAGACGAGAAGCAAAAAGCAAAGGAGAAAAGGAAAGATATACCCATCTGAATGCAGAGTTCCAAAGAATAGCAAGAAGAGATAAGAAAGCCTTCTTCAGCAATCAATGCAAANCATGCACAATTTTTAAAAATCATTTGAGATTAAGTCACATATATCATGTGCCTTCATTCCTATTTTTGCCACTGTATTTCCTAAGAACAAAAACATTCTCTTATATAAACACAATATATTATGATCAAACTCTTGACAGTCCCTTGGACAGCAAGGGGATCAAACCAGTCAATCCTAAAGGAAATGGAAGGACTGATGCTGAAACTCTAAAACTCTGGACACCTGATGCGAAGAGCCAACTTAATGGAAAAAACACTGGTGCTGGGAAAGGACAAAGGGGGGTGACAGAGGATGAAACGGTTGGATGGCAACACTGACTCAGTGGACATGAATTTGAGCAAACTGCGGGATACAGTGAAGGACCAGGAAGCCTGGCTTGCTGCAGTCCATGGGGTTGCAAAGAACTGGACACGATTTAGGTACTGAAGAACAATAATTAAAAAAACAAAACCATTTTTAAAAATCAGGAAATTTAACACTGGTACAATCCCATTATCTAATCAAGAGTCCATATTCAAATTCTATGAGCTGTCCCGATGATATTTTTGTAGTAGGGTGGGTTTCTTAGGAAGCAAACTCTGGGTTGGATATTAGTGTGGAGAAATTTTTATAGGGAGCACTCTCAGGATTGGGCTTCCCTTGTGGCTCAGCTAGTGAAGAATCTGCCTGCAAAGTGGGAGACCTGGGTTCAACCCCTGGACTGGGAAGATCCCCTGGAGGAAGGAATGGCTACCCACTCCAATATTCTGGCCTGGAGAATTCCATGGACTGTATAGTCCACGGGGTCGCAAAGGGTCAGACACGACTGAGTGAATTTCACTCTCAGGATCAACATCATGGAAAGGAAGAGAAGGAAGCAGAACTGGACCCGGGAAGGACTTGCACTGTGATGTAATCTCAGCAAAGGCTAGGCCAACGCTTTAGGGACCCTGAAGCTATGATGCTCTTTAATGTTGTCCTGGGATAAGGTGAGGGATTTGGGTCTTTATATTATACATTGATCAGTTATCGGATTTGAGCTGCCCTGATGAGAGAAGCATGGGAAATTTGCACAAGGCAGAACTCTCCAGCTTATGATAATTTCTGATGACTGTCAACCAATGGTGCCATCAGTAGCTGGAGGAATGTACTTCAGTCTTCTAGTGGACAGAATGGCAGGTCAGATCTTTCACTATGGCTCACCATTTGCACTACTCAGATTCACTTCATATAAATTCTGAGAAGAGTTCTTCCAAGATTCTGTTGTATCTCTTTTCCTGGGGGAAATAGACAGACCGTTGGGGATAAATTATAGCCCTGGCTATAAGCAGTTGGAGCCCAAGCCTTTGGGGCCACAACTAATATTCATCATATACTACGCCTCATTCTCAGCCACTGCCTTGCTGAGTAGAAGGTTTCCCTGTTGCCATGACTCAGATCTTGCTCTGAGGCCTCAGTGCTCCTGACCTCCACGCCTTTCTGATGTAGGACTGCGTGCCTATCCACTTATCATCAAGATGAGCAAAGGAATGTCAAGAGGCACCGCTTATGGATCGACAGCACCATCACCTTCTTCTCTGTCCTTCCGAAGATCAGGGTCCTCGCTTTGAGACGGCTGGCAACTTCCGAATCCCTCACGAGCATCTATTTTCTTGGACCACCCCTGCCACTACTGCAGGTTACGTTTCCCAGGAAGCAGACCTATCACACGGGAATTGAACAGGGCCATGTTCTTGGGAACCATGCCTGTAGAAGGGAAGAGAAGGAAGTGTTATCAGGCAGGAGAAGAAAATGGATTTTCAATCTCAATAGACTCCCTATCTCTTTACAGTCTTGTAAAGTTCTACTGTTTAAAGGTTTTCAATCAAACTAATCACACATCAGTGGCATCAAGTAGTATCATGGGCACTTCTAGCCTCAGTTTCTTCACTACCTTAGCTCCCCAAGGGATGAACACCACAGAGATGAACATCCTTGTCAAGGTTTCCTAAAATCCTTATTTTATTCCTTGGCAGGAATACCTTCATTCTTCTGAATTCAGTGGCTCCACTTCAATAGGTTTCCCATAAAATCTTTGTTTTTGAATTTATGAAGTCATTTATCACTAGGAAAGCGATAGGGTTTTTCAGTACTATATTTTAAGTGCTTCACCAAAAAAAAAAGAAGTTCTTTGGAAATGTAACTATTGAAATATAATCTAACAAGCACCATAAATGGAGACATGTTACAAACTTTTGTACTATCACCCAAATGCATGGCCAATCTGTTCTAATATTCGTTTCTTCGTATGTTCAGCAATGTTTCTATGTGACTTCCCTAAAAATGTGCTGACTAAGAAATGCTTTTGAGTTTGTTGGTCTTTTGTTTTATAATTATTTCAGTTTTTACTGTGGCAAGAAGAACTAGAGACCCCGAGGGTTCGTAACTTTTGTTCCTTAATTGTAAATTGAAAGACCTCAAGAAAGGCTTCTAAGCAATTATTAGTAGGTTTCATGAGATTTGTCAAGAACTAGGTTTGTTCCATATAACTTTAAGTATCTCTGAAAAACTGCTGAAGTTTGTCTTCCTGTTCTGTCCTGTTCTGTTTTAAATGTCCGGCTAATCACCGGAATTCATAGTATTGCTAGTTAATATCTCAGGACATAATATGCTATCCAACTACCATTAATGGAGAAGTCTATTAACATAAGTGGGTGTAAATCCATATTTCAAATGGTTTTCTTGAAAACTTTAGATTTGGAGGGATTCCTTCTTATATGTGCTCAGTCACTCAGTTATGTCCAACTCTTTGCTACCCTTTGAACTGTAGACCACCAGGCTCCTCTGTCCATGGGATTTTCCGGGCAAGAATACTGGAGTGGGTTGCTATACCCTCCTCTAGGAGAACTTCCTGACCCAGGGATCGAACCCATGTCTCCTGCACTGATTCTTTACACCTGAGCTATAGGACTATTCTAATTACAAATGTTACTTTTTTTTTTTTTTTAAAACCATAATGCTGCTGATTTGTACTCAAAGTAGCTGTTATCTTTCTATTACCTGTTTCTTTTTTGAAGAAATATTTTAAAACCATTTTTCCAATATGAATGTTAACTTAGTTAAAAGGAGTTATTAGCTGAAACTCCGTTTACTGGGCAGACATTATTGGAATGTCTGGAAACCTGCTAGAAGCAATCAATTGACTGAGCCAGGACTATCATCCCTTTGGCACTTTTTCCTCCCTAGGATATCTTAGAACCACTGAGTCCTGGGAATTAAAATTATAGTCATTAGCATGTCCTGACTAACCTAACATCAACAGCAAGTTTGAAACTATGGGCTCCTGTTAAGCCATGTCTCCCTATTCTGAACATGTGCAGCTGGGTTTTTTAACATCAATTTTACTTTTGTGCCTACTCATTTCACTTTCTGTCATTTGTCCTTTTACTTTAGCCTATCAAGACCTTTTGAGGTTCTGATTCTATCATCCAGTATGGTTGCCCTCTCTTGCAAGCTTGCGTACTTTCTACATCTTTATTCAAGATTTTCATATGCGTATTAAGAAGGATATCTCTTTAAGACAAAAATAAAACAATACCAAAAAAAGCAACTTCCTTCTGCTCCAGTTGCTCAGCCCCTGGGGCTGACAATGGCAGGATGGTGTAGTCTGTATTCTCTACGCAGGGTTTCCTGTCAGAGGACTTCTGCATTTCAAAATCAGGCAACCGGAGTCAAACAACTCTTCGAATTTTTGTTCTCAAACTCCTGCAGTTTGGAGCTAGAGTTCTTCAGAATTCTCTCTCCGTGTTCCTAATCACCAGCTCCATCCTCCATTTGCTCACCATTCCCTTCTAGGAGGGACATTTGAATATTATAAAAGTCTTTCCCAGGTTTGCATTTTACTGACTTTTTTTCCAATTAGGCAACAAAGCTTCTTTAATTCACTGATATTCCACATAGATTCTCTAAGCAGTTTGAAGCCAGTTAAGACAGAGAAAAAGGGAAAATTCTAGGATGACACCAGATTTCTGGTTTCAGGGGCTGGTTTGAAGGAAGCTAGTGCTTCTCGCCTACTTCCTATGAAAAAAAAATGAATGGAAAAGAAGTGGAATCCAATCTTAACATGATGAATTTGAGATGCCCAGGAATATCCATGTGGAGATGTTGAGACTCCATGAGATGGACCAGTCTGGAGCCAAGATAGCCACCAGGATTAGTGCTCTGCAATGTGCAGATAGTAATTCTGAAGACACGTTGAGTATGTGCTCTCCCAGCTTTGGTCTCAAGGCAATTCTGGTCCTTGCAGTAGACATGGTGGGTCAGAAAGGGACACAGGCAAAAACTGCCCTCTTTTTCAGGTATGTCTCACTCTGTGACCACAGACAACATACATCAGGAATCGTTTTGCAAGCTGCCTTTGGAATTCATCAACCCCAAGTGTAGACAAATGGGGATTGCTACCAGAAGAGTTAGTATCCCTATTCAGCCTACACAGCTCCAAGGGCCAACTGTGAGCTACAATAGGTGGTTGTGGTCACTACTCTCTGCTGCCACCTTCTGGTGGGCACATTGTTGTTCAGTCATTAAGTCCTGTCTGACTGTGACCCCAGGGACTGCAGTATGCCAGGCTTCCCTGTCCTTCACTATCTCCCTGAGTTGGCTCAAATTCATGGCCATTGAGTCAATGATGCCATCCAACTATCTCATCCTCTGTCACCCCCTTCTCCTCTTGCTGTCAATCTTTCCCAGCATCAGGGTCTCTTCCAATGGGTCAGCTCTTTGCATCAGGTGGCCAAAGTACTGGAGATTCAGCATCAATCTTTCCAGGGAATATTCAGGTGGGCACAGAGCTGTTCTTGTATTGTACAAGGGCATGTCACATTACATATGGGTACTGGTCTGAGCAGCGCACATCTGCTACTGGGAAAATGAGACTGGCCAGCCAACACCCACACAGATCATAACAATCAGTGCCCACCTCCAGGTTTAAGCCATAGGAAAATCAGACATGCCTAATAGCATCAAATTGTTCATATATGATTTGGGAGTAGCAATTGAGTTGGGAGGGGGAACTAGGGAGTCTCTCATTTAACTGCTTTTATATACCAAGAATTCTATTTTTACTTAGATGGTATGCTCATTTGGAATGACTTTGGGTGTGGAGGCTAATGAATGTCCTGGGAGCTTAATGGCCACTTTAAGACACCCTTTGTTTCCATGACTTGGACCACCAGTATGCTATGAAGTCCAGGCCATAGCTTAGGGAGCCCAATAACCTTTAGCCAAAGTCACAGACCTCTCAGGCTTCCATATACTTCCCAGATTTTCTTTTTCCTTCTCAGCCTTAAGATCCTTACCACACCCTATTTTTAGCAGGAGGCTTTCATCACTGAGAGGAGAGAAATGTGCCTCTTCACCAGGGGCGCATCTTCATGTTATATGGCATCTAACTCATGTCCTTGCCCAGTAGGAAGTTACTGTTAGAATTTAAGTATAGATAGGGAAATTGATATTTGGTTTAAAGGTCCTCCAGATAGTAAGCAGAAGTAGAATTTGAGGCCAGGTGAGTCTGGCTTCAAAGTATAGGATCTTTCTGCTTTTTCCATGCTTCCTTTCCTGGAGCAGGGCTCAGATGAGCTTCAGAGCCACCCCAGCATATACAGTAGAAGATGTGTCTAGTCCTCCAGATTGATTAGTTTAATGCCTTGGAGGACACCTGCATATAAGTTCTTGACTTCCTTCAGGGCATCTCCCAACCCTCTTGGATGCATGCATGCTAAGTTGCTTCAGCCATGTCCAGCTCTTTGTGATCCCATGGACTGTAGCCCACCAGGCTCCTCTATCCATGGAATTTCCCAGGCAATAATACTGGAGTGGGTTGCTGTTTCCTTCTCCAGGGGATCTGCTCACCCCAGGGACTGAGCCAGCATTTCTTACATCTCTTGCATCAGCAGGTGTTTTTCTTACCACTAGCACCACCTGGGAAGCCCCACCCTGTTGGATAATCATGGTCTGCTCAATCATGGCGCTTTATAACTGCGAATGGCTCTGTATTTAGACTACTGCCTTTGACATTTAATTCTACTGACATCTGTGCCAAGAAAGCAGAGACCCACAGTGCCCCAGGGGCTGCCTCAACCACTCCAGTCCTAGTAAACTATCCCGGTGAGTTTTATCACAGATCTGCTCATCTCTCAAGTCTGCAGCAAATTTTGGAAGTGGCGAATATCCTTTAGTCTTCATCCCTAGTCTTCATCCTCTGACCTTCTTCTCAGCTACTTTTGTCACAGCCCATTTGTTCACCAGAGATGTAGGAGGATTATCTGGTATCTGACAGTGACTTCCAGTTCGTATCTGGCTTCGGAGAGCACTTGTCTCTGGCACCCAACGCCCATGGCCAGAAGGCCAAACTGTATCCACTCAGTTCTGGAAAATGCCTCTGCTTCTGCGTCCATCTGTCTTTGCTTTGCTCCTTCCTTCTGCTTTATGATCTCATTTGAAAAGTCTCATTCCTGATTTTGGTGTTTGGATTCAGCTCTACTTGCTGTCTTTTCCTTAAACCCGACACCGTCATGGGATCATGTTTTAAGAATGGTGACTTCATTTTAGAAAGCAGCATGGTGGTTGCCAGGGCTTGAAGGAAAGCAGAAAGGGGGAGTTGTTGTTTTAAGGGTGTAGGGTTTCAGTTTTACGAGATAAAAATTTTCTGGAGATCTGTTTCATGACAATGTGAATATATTNCCGACACCGTCATGGGATCATGTTTTAAGAATGGTGACTTCATTTTAGAAAGCAGCATGGTGGTTGCCAGGGCTTGAAGGAAAGCAGAAAGGGGGAGTTGTTGTTTTAAGGGTGTAGGGTTTCAGTTTTACGAGATAAAAATTTTCTGGAGATCTGTTTCATGACAATGTGAATATATTTAACACTTCTGAACTTTACACTTAAAAATTGTGAAGTCTGTAAATTTTATATTAGGTGTTTTTTACTGTAATTAAAAAAATGCAGAAAAAAAAATTTTTTTAGCGCCCAGAATAAAACAAATGGTCTCTCCATCCTTAGTTTTCTGAGAAATACAAATTCAATTTGCTACCATTAGGCACACATTGGGCTTCCCTGGTGGCTCAGATGGTAAAGAACCTGCCTGCAATGCAGGAGACCAGGGTTCTGTCCCTGGATTGGGAAGATCCCCCGGAGAAGGAAACGGCAACCCACTCCAGTATGTTGCCTGGAGAATTCAGTGTACAGAGGAGCCTGGTAGGCTGCAGTCCATAGCATGGCAAAGAGTCAGACATGACTGAGTGACTAACAAACACTTTCACCTTCAGGCACAAATTAGAACTGGTTTTAAGGGAATTTTATGCTGTAGCATGTATTCCATATGGAACCTTGATGTTGGCTACAACTGTAATCAGAATTCACACAGTAATTACATAACGTGACCCTTTGGGTCACTCTCTCGTTTTAGTTAAAAATCTATGTTTTGACCCCTGGGTCATGGGTTCTGAAATTTACAGACTTATTGCATATGTGTATTCCATGGATTACTCTAGACCTATAGAATTAGAAATCCTCTGAGCCTGAGGCCCAGAAACCTGCATGTTAAATAAACTCTATGTTATGTTGAAATAGGCTGTCATTGTATCACAGTTTGAGAAATCCTGCTTTAGAAGGTATGCTGCTTTTAAGGCAAAGACCAAAAGTTAATTTTTTTCTTCTGTGGGCTCAAGCTCAGAGCTTTGTACTCAGTAGGGACTTACATGTGGTTGAAAAAATAGTTTAAAAAAAAAAAAAGAAGCATTTTGCTGGACTTGTCCAAATAAAATACAATCTGGAGCATGTGGCTTATTTCAGAATTAATTATGCATTAATATGTATTTGAGCAAGCCATATATAATAATAAGGAGCTATAATGTGAAGCTATCTCCAAAAATGTGGTTTTAGTGTTTAGTATTTTGAAATCCAGACTCTCAGAGCCTCTGATCTCATACAGCTCTAAAACGTCATTTCCTTTTTTGAACTTTTTATCCTTCTTCAGCCTCTAGATGGAAATGAAGCATTCCTAGTTTCAACCTGACTTACAACTTTCAATGTGTTCTCAATGAAGTATTAGAGAACATTTATAATGTTCATTTCATTGTGTAGTCTGTCCACACAAGAATAACTGTGAAGATACTTTTTAATTCCATATGTTTTAGAATTTAATGTTTTGCTGAAGGAAAAGTTTCATTTATCTAGTAAGCAAAGCAATTCGGAGTTGCCTCATTCAGATTAAATTAAAAATTTTATTTTTAATATCCATTTACATTTATGATATCACAAGTATGTACAATGGCAGTCTTTTCACTTAGAAATTAATAAGACAATTTCTTCTTCATATTCTGGAGGATTTTTGCCCATTAGATGGGTGGTTAGATAAACATCTGTAAAGGATCTTTCTAACCCCTACTAAAGTCCGTGAATTTATATTGCCAATGTAATTTTTTGATACACTCAGTATTACTTGGATGTAATTTGAAATGTAGTTTGTTCCCCAGAGAGAACATACTTTTAGCCCCAAATTTGCCTGTACAAAGAGAATTGCCTGATAGTTTTATCTTCATGTGTTTTTAGAATGACATCATGCTTTAGAAATATAAACATCCAAATGGAAAATCAAAAATTAGATCAGATAGTAACACCCCAACTGATCTATCTTTTAACTTTTCTAATGGACTAATCTATTATGCATGCTCTTTCTCCCCCATAAGTCAACAGTAGTAACACAATGGTCACCAAACACCTTGCATGCATGTAACCAGGACTTGTGGCATTCCAAATTGTCTTGAGAGGCTTGCAAGGGCAGGGCCAAAGTCACAGAAGCTTAGAACTGGAAGGGCCTCAGAGATGGAGCACAGCTTCTGTGCTGGCTCAGATGGTAAAGAATATGCCTGCAATGCAGGAGACTCGGGTTTGATCCCTAGGTTGGGAAGCTTCCCCAGAGAAAGGAATGGCAACCCACTCCAGTATTCTTGCCTGGAGAATTCCATGGACAGAGGATACAATTCATGGTGTCGCAAAAAGTCAGATACAACTGAGCAACTAACACAGCAAATAGCAGAGAGATGGAGCAGGAAATTAATTAGGTTACTGAATTGCTGAATAGCGTATAATAGTGGAGAGATAACATGCTTCTCTCTTGAGGTAATGTATTTCTCACTGCTTTGAAGGAGGAAGAATTAAGAATTTATTTTGTCAGGACTTCCTTGCTGGTCTGCTGCTGCTACTGCTAAGTCGATTCAGTTGTGTCCAACTCTGTGCAACCCCATAGACGGCTGCCCACCAGGCTAGAGTACTGGAGTGGGTTGCCATTGCCTTCTCCATCCCTGCTGATCTAGTGGTAAAGAATCTACCTTCCAGTGCAGGGGAAGCAGGTTTGATTCTTGGCTGAAGAACTAAGATCCCACATGCCCTGTGGCAACTATGTCCATGAACCGCAACTACTGAGCCCACCGCTAGGGCAGCCCATGCTCCACAATGAACAGCTTGTGCGCTCAATGAAGTAAAAAAAAAAAAAAAAATTGTTTTGTCCATTCTGCCTGTGAATGATACTGTACTCACTATCCTTTGGAAATCCACCTGGTATTGTGTCTACTTCTTTCTTGGTTGGGTATCTACTATGGCAGACAGACTAGAGCAGCCCCCATGATCCTCGGCCTCTTGGGATTCACACCCTTTTATCCCCTTCCCCTGAGTAAAGGCAGAACTAATAGAATGCAGCAAAGACGACTCGATATACATGGTTGTGTGTATGTGATGACCTCACACATGACAGTAAACCATCTTGATAATAGACCTCCTATAGCTTGCCTGGTCAGATATGGTTTAGCCCGGTCCANCATGATCCTCGGCCTCTTGGGATTCACACCCTTTTATCCCCTTCCCCTGAGTAAAGGCAGAACTAATAGAATGCAGCAAAGACGACTCGATATACATGGTTGTGTGTATGTGATGACCTCACACATGACAGTAAACCATCTTGATAATAGACCTCCTATAGCTTGCCTGGTCAGATATGGTTTAGCCTGGTCCACTGATTCAAGCCTTACAAGGATCCAATCAAGTAATCAGTGGAAGCTTTGGTCTCATCTGAGGCTTGATTCTGGGGGAAGGGGCTGTTTACAGCTGCTCTGGTTGTTGGCAGCCTCCAGTCCTTTGCATGCTCTTGGACTGAAGGCCTCTGTAGCTGGTTGTTGGCGGGAAACTACCTTGCCATGTGGTGCCCTCTAGAGGCACTCACAACCTGGCAGCTTGCTTCTTCAAAGCCAGCAAGGGAGAGTCTTTGGGTCATACTGTATACAACCAGAAGACTCAGTTATTTTAACTTGCTTCATCTAATTGGGATGAATTTGCACCTGCAATTTATCTAGGCTTCTAAAACTTGTGACTGTGTTTACCTTGACAACATCAATATAAATACAGTTTTTTCATTAATTGCATAATCACACGGTTCAGGGGATTATGGAGTACATTGACTCTTTTCTGAATTCAAACTACTTTGTTGTATAAGCAAGGAACCTGTATAAACTATTAAATCAGCCACCAACCTATCACTTGACCTTCCTTAGACCAGAGTGTCTGCCAAAGCAATAAATTTTACCTTGGAGGGGTAAATCAATTTCACTGCCATGTTCTATCTCCCACTTCCTTTCCTTCTTCTTTCCAAATGTTGCACAAAAATGTGGTATTTGGGCACCAGATCTCTTGGATCCCATGATAACCTCCTTCTGTCTTCAGAAGTATGCTGCGCACTGTGCCTACACTGATCTGTATTCTTGTCTTCATACGTTCCTCCCAGTGATGGTTTTGTTCATCCTGATTCCATCAGTGAATAGCTTCACAAACACACAACCCACAGAAACAATAAAATGAAAGTGTCCATATTTTTAAACTAACAGAAAAAAACTTTTACCGCAACACCAATGAGAATTTCCTTTAGTTATTATGATATCAGATCTTAGCCTTGACAAAACTGTAAACTCCAGGCATTCATTACTGGAAAGTTTCAAGAGCCTTTATTTTAAAATCATCTTCCTGTGGAAACTAGTGTTGCTTCATCTTAGGTGCATGGTGAACTGACAGAAGAGCAATCAAGTCCAAAGTCAAATTCAGTGAGGAAAGTCTGGTTTCGATTTCCCCACTGAATTTTTAACCAAAGCTGCACATCTGCTTGGAAATATTGTGAATGGTTTCATTTGTGTCAGGATTACTGTAATTTTGCAAGGTAAATTTAACATTGTTAGATTAGGTAAAAATAAATAGCTAACAAACACAATTTGGTTTGTGGTTTCCATTAAAAGAGGTTAATGGAAAAGGTTCACATTTATCCCCCTAAATATTATAATTCCTTCAAAGAGTTGCTAACTTTTACATTTTATTTTTATAATGTAGAACTCCTTCCTGACTTTCCACCATCTTTTCAATGTTCCTGCTAAAATGTATAAGCCCATCCTTTACTTATGTTCTTTGGACTATTCATTCCAGCAGCTCTGATATATTTTTATTAGTTTAATACAACAATTCAAGTCAAAGGAACACAGTTCCCCGCAATTTGATAGCACCTAGAACTTCATTTTGTGAACAAAGATAGAATACTTTAAAAAATACCTATAAGGCATTGAGACTCAGATCCATGCCATGCACTGGGTCATTTGAGAAATAATATGCAGGCTTTTTTCACATCTTCCCTGAGGACTTTTGTTTGGGTTTCTTTTACATGGTATACATTGAAATTCTTTGTAGATGACTGCAATAAAAAAAATATATTTTCCTCCACTTGCAAAACCAGAAGAAATTGGCACATTACTTTTCCTCATGAGGTCTTTGACTTTCTCCCCTAATGCCTGTTAAGAGAGTCTACTGCTAATTTTAGATTAAGAGCACAGAGCTTTTCTGTTTCCATAAATGTTTTAATGCTTCATTCCCATAGACAGACTATTTGGGGAGCTCTGTGAAGCTGTTGTTCTTGAGAAGTGAAATATTTCCCCACAAAAAGAGAAGGGAGGTTTCCAGTGAACAATGAAAGCCTGGTGAGTGTACTTGGAGCTCCTTAGAAGAGTTCATTCTCACATGGAGAAAGGTTTGCTCCCAGAAACTTATTCCCCGCTTGCCAGTCCTTTTCCTGCCAATGTCAACGCATGCACCTTTCTGCCACTTCAATACACTGCAGCTGTTACATCCTGACTACCACGGATTTCCTTCTTCCTTTCTGCTACCTCAACGAGGTCATTCACTCCTCTCTCTCTCTCTCTCTTTTTAAAAGAAACCTTTTCCTCTCCATCTGTGCCTGGGATGCAGATACTCTTGCTTTTCCCTCATCACTTCTGGCTGAGCTGTGTTCAATCTATTGTTTCTCATGGATAGGGCTTTGCATTAGAAAACCATAATCAAATCACTAAACAAAAACAGGGAGTGGAATGTTTTGTTTGCATTTAGAGGCATTTCATTTACTTTTGTCATATTTTCTTTGTTTTGTTAACATCCATATTTTCAAACACCCACATTAGTAAAGTCTGCTTTGAATTCGTCCATTTTAACTATGGCTACCCACAATGAGACAGAGATTTTGTCTCTCCCTTAAATACCATCAGTTTGCTCTTTCCAATGCTTTTGCCCTGCTTCAGGTAGCTCCTCAAAATTAACTGGGAAATCGATTTGACTTTTTAACCTTTATGTGTGAAAACTCTTGTGGTATTCTTAATCGGAGTCACTTAATCGGAGTCTTAATCGGTATGGTGTTTAAAGTTACCCTTATTTTTCCATAAAACAAAATCATTTGCCTCAAATCTTTTAATTTGTATTCATGTCTTATTTTAATTGAGGTGTAATTGATATTTAACATTATATTAGTTTCACGTATATTACATACTGGTTTGATATTTGTGTATATTGGGAAATAATCGCCACAGTCTAGTTAACAATCTGCTAACATTCATAGTTACAGAAAATTTTCCTTCTTGTGATGAGGACTTTAAAGATTTACTCTCTTAGCAGCTTTCAAATATGCAATATGGTATTAACTCTGGGCTTCCCTGGTAGCTCAGTTGCTAAAGAATCTGCCTGCAATGCAGGAGATCCCAATTTGATTCCTGGGATGGGAAGTTCCCCTGGAGAAGGAATAGGCTACTCACTCCAGTATTCTTGGGCTTCCCTGGTGGCTCAGAAGGTAAAGAATCTGCCTGCAATGCAGAGGACCTGGATTCTATCCTTGGGTTGGGAAGATCCCCTGGCGGAGAGCATGGCAACCCACTCCAGTATTCTTGCCTGAGAATTTCCATGAACAGAGGAGCCTGGCAGGCTACAGTCCATGAGGTCACAAAGAGTCAGACATGAGTGAGTGACTAAGCACAGCACATTATTAACTCTAGTCACCAAGCTGTAATCTCAAATTCTTTTTAAAGGGTAGGATATTAATAAACAAAATAATTCTCTATACTGATGCTTCTTACCCTTTAGTGAGCATGAGAATTATCTGGAGTTAAAACACAGATTACTGGCCCCAGCCACAGAGACTTTGATCACAAAGTGTCACTGCTTCTCAAAGTGTTACCAGTGGAAACCAATGTAAAGAGAAGCTTGTTGAGGTGTTAAGTGTATAATCATTAACAGGTGATAGATAATAGAATCCTATGAATCCTATGTTACTACATATTATTTAAATAATAGCAGTTTTAAAAACTCTATCCCTTAATAAATTTTTGAAGCATGGCATACACGGTATAAACGTTAAAAAAAAAAGCACAAACTATATATATATATATATATATACACACATACACATATATATCAGAAATTATTCTTCTTTCCAGATCTCCACACCACTTTGAAGAATTAAGCATGTTTAATATCTTGTTAGAGTATGTGCACTTAACATTTTGAAAGAAGCTGGGAACTTCCCTCTATCAAATAGTTTATGCCAGTTTATACTTCCATCTACTGTTATATGGATGCTTATTTCTCCATACTTCAATTATATCAAACAATATCCAAAATTTTGATCTGCCAATCTGACATGTAAAAAACGACATCTAATCTTTATTTTACTTTGTGTTGCATTAAATTATGGCAGAAGTTAAACAACTTTGAGTAGCAAGACTGTGGGCAATCTATTAATTTTGTGCAAAAGCTGACTGGTTTTTAAATTCAACTTCATACTTTCATCCAAGCAAAAGTATCTGCTTTTCTTGTTCACCTTTCGTTGAATCTTGCTTCAAAAAGTGCTGCTTTATCTCCTTTGAAACATAAAGAACAACTATGGTAACCCTCCTAGTCTGCCCTTTTCCTCCTTTCCCCCAGGAAATTTGATTTTTTTTTTTTTTTTTTGACAATCTTTTGAAAAACGAAGGCTTAGATGTAGATTTTTTTTATGGTCTGTATAGAAAATAATACATCTCCAAACCCAAGCCCTGCTTATGAAAAATAAGCAGCCAACAGCTGAACGGAGGTTATAGGAAATCAAAGAAAATGTTCACTATGGTGCAACGTTCCAAAGCTGAATTTTCCTTAAATTGTTTATTGGTGCTCACTTGAAAGAAACTCACGCACACACACCCCTAAGACTGCTTTTTGAAATCAAATGTATTTCCTGCCTTCTTCTTTCCTCTGGACTCTTACCACCGGCCTATTTATAGCCCAGGAAAGGAAAAAGCACCGCTGGAGGCAGGAAAACTAAGTCCAGAAAGAATAGGAGGAAGTGTGCCTGCCATTTAGCCAAACAACCTTTAATTCATTGAGCTCAAAGCTTAGCGGCTTCGCTGTTGTCATGAGGCGTAAACAGCTCGCAAATTAGAATTGTTTTTCTCTCCCCACGTTTGAATTGGATTTGCGCAATGGAGATGAAGGCAGCATGTTACAAGAGAGAACAGAAATCTCTAGGTGTTTAGACACGTGAAAGAGGAACTGGTGAGGGGTTGGTGAAGCAGACAGGAGAGGATGAGCTGGAAGTGATTCCACGCCTGCAAGTTAAGGTAAGTGTGCTTTTTAAGACAGTCTGCTGTTGCGTCTACGCGCATATCAGGGGCTATGGAGATTAGCCCCGGATAGTGTGCATAATTTGAGGGCAGAGTTTCTTGAAGAGCTCATGAGCTTTGCTGTCATCGCTGAAGAAATGGGGAAATTTCTTTCAGCCTTAGTTGGGACCTGTTCGGTTTTTAACAATAATATTTTTAAGTAGTAGTTTCTTTAAAATAGTTTTGTCTCCACTAAGTTTTCTTTGGATTCTTTGTCACCAGAGGATTAAATAGTATAAATAATTTCATTGAAGGTCATTTTTGAAAAATCATTTCTTGATATTTGTCTGTTTTTCTATCCTTTTCAAAGTACTGATTAATATTCCACATACCAATTTTTTAAATCAATACTGGTTTTAGAATACATTGAATAGGGAGGCCCTCAAGCAAAAGTGGTCTATTTTAGAAAAGTTATTTTAACTAAAATTTAAATATTGTATAACATTCAGTGAAGATTGAATTTTTTAATGCAAAGCTTTTCCTAAACATGCATTTTCAGACTAAGGAAAACCCTCTAGAAGCATTAAAGAAACAATAACAACAACAACAAAAAGCAGCACTTAACAGCTCCAGTAATAGAAACAGTTCACAATAATTATTACATTTAAATTATTGTTTCAAAATATTCATTCAACATATATTTTCTGAGTGACCTGAAAAATTGTTCCTGGGTTTGGAAGTGGAAAGGTCAAAAGGGAATGGATTATATCCAAGAGCAGCTGATGTCGCCCACAAAAACTTGGAAAGCTCCTAGGGACATTCCAACTCTTTTAACGTTTTTTGCCATCACACAAGTACGTTTGTTTAGATGGTCCACCGTATTTGCATCCCCCACTGATTATATTGACATTTGTGTCCTGGAAAAACTTGATTAATGTTTCTATGATGTCAAACAAAGGAATAAGGTTCTGGTGTTTTATTGCAAAGGAAAAGCAGAAGGAAATGTGTTGCTGTTATTTTGGTTTATCCCCGTTTGAGATTGGTATGTTTAGAATCTGTCCTAAGAAGATAGCAAAACTGGAAGCCAGAAAAGCTGAGCCAGCCAGATTGAGACTAACGCAGGAGGCCAAGGCTGAGTTCTGTCTCGATGTGGATTTTATTGCCTGTTTTCCTCTTGGAAGAATTTAAGGGTTATTTTCTTCTGATTAGAAAATTATAATTCATTCCATGGAAATAGCAAAGTATAATATCCTTGAGTAGAAAGAGCAATATTTCTTAAAGCTAGGTAGTAAAAAATAGAGGGAAATAAAATTAATCTGTACAAATATGATGAGTCTGAAGAAACAGAACAAACTCTTAGCCCTTGTTTCCAGGACACTCTAATTCTGCAAAGTCCTGAATTTAGTGCTGAATCCATTTTATTATTTCCACAAAATAAAGTCTAAGGTAACCTAATTAATTGCCATTCCATGTGGGTCTAGTAATAGAAACACTGCTTACAGTGATTCTGATTTCTCTGTGTATGTTGAACTTTTTCCTCTTGCAGTTTCAAAACAACATTCTCATTTGACATATTTGTATGTTTACATTATGGGAATAAAATTGTTATAAACACTGTTGAAGGCTTAAATAATAAACAAAACTATGAGCTATATATTTTATTCTAAGAAGATGTATCTTTTCCAATTTTAAAAGTTCTGTTTTTGGTCATTAGTTTCTGGATGCCCATAGATGCTTATAAATGTATCCATGAAGTGACAGTTATTTAAAATAGATATCTTGAGAATAGCTTAATAGTTTCACAGTTTTCTTGATATATTCTCAAGTTCCTGAGATTATAGTACCTGAGATTATTGTTGTTGTTTACCCACTAAGTCATGTTCCACTGGGACCACATGGGCTGTAGCCTATAAAACTCTGTTCCTGGGATTTCCTGGACAAGAATACTGGAGTGGGTTGACATTTCCTTCTCCAGGGAATCTTCCCTACCTGGGGACTGAACTCGCATCTCCTGCACCGCTGGCAGATTCTTGACTGCTGAGCCACCAGGGAAGCCCATAGTACATTACTAGAGTTAGCTAATTTTGAAAACAAACAAACAAACAAAGAAAAATCCAGTTCTTTTAGCTTCTCTATTAATTAAACAGCCATTTATTTCTTGGCTTCCAGCATAACTCCTACAACCACTATGTGTTTACAGGTTACATAGTATAGCCACCACTTGACACTCATTGAAATATAAATGAGATCAGATTGCTGAAGAGATGGAGCGGAGTTTTGAGAAAGGTAGATTTCGCAAAATCTACACCTTATAATCCACAACTTGTAGGATGTATTGAAGGAGGACGCGGGGAGAAGCGTCCCACGGCCAGGCAGCCGTACCCACCTGGCCCGATGCTGTGGGAGCATCATGGGTCTGTGAGCACCTTAAATCCAGATTAGTGACCTCTGGAGTTTCTTTTTCTCCTATACTCGTATCCCTTCACGTCCTATGTCACAGATCAGCAGTAGCACCACCAAAGCATATTTATTAAGTTCTTCTACTTATACTCTCTACCTTCGATAAACTCAACATTAACTTGGAGAGTTGGAATTATACAAAATACAAGGCATCCTATATATGGAACCAAATGAATGATGTGGATAATGATTACAGGTAAGGAAGTTCTGAATCTGGCAGGCTTCTTGGAGGGAAGATGTTGAGCTGAGACTTGAAGGGCAGATCCGATGGGTATGGCTAGAGATAAAAGCCTCCAAGATACGAATGGAACCATGTGCATGGGAAGAGATAGGAGAGTACTTGGGTTGCCAAATGAAATATAGGATTCCCACTGAAATGTGAATTTCAGATAAACGACATATACTTTTCCTAGTAAGAGTATGTGCATGAGGTCTGTTGCATGAGATACACAAAATATATTTGTTGTCGGTCTGGTTCACATTCAACTGGGAGTCCTGTGTTTTTTATTTCCTAAGTCTGGTCACCCTACCAGGGAACTCTGTGTCAACCAGCTTGATAGGAGCAGACGCAGTGCACATATGGAAAAAGTGAAAAGTGTCTGGAGGAGACTGAGGTCAGACTGTGGTGGGACAATAACGCTAGACTAAGGGATTTAGAATCTAATTTAAAGACACTGAGGAGACACTGAGGATTTTGAAATGGGAAATGACATCAGTAAGATCTGGTCATTCAAGGCAGGACCTGCTGGGGCAAAGAGAGCAGCTCACCCAGGTCTGGGTGCTGGTGACAAGAGAGAGAAAGAAACTAGTCAGATGAAGACATGTTAGAGAACAAATCCACGTGTCTTGTAAACTAACTGGGCATGGATCTGGGAGGAGAGGAAGTGTTAGAAAGGATATTATGTTAAATTTAGAGTCCATTCAGAGAGACAGTCAGAGGTAGCAGCAGGTCAGGGAATTGGTGAGGGAGGCAAGGATTTCGGTCTCAGACATATTAAATTTGAGGCAATGATGGGATAATCAGTAAGTGGACACTGGAAATGGGAAATAGCTTAGGAGAAAGGTAAAGGCTGGAAAGAATGGCAATGTCAACACTGATGGAGATTTTCTTTATGCCAAACCTTTTTCTTTTTTAAAAATATCCATTCTCTATTTAATGCTCACAACTACCTATGAGCGGATTCCATTGCCAGCCACATTGTACAGATGAGAACACTGAGGCTGAGAGAGGTTAAGTGACTTGTCCACGATTGCCTGGTTAGAGTCAGAAAATGGAACCCAGGTGTCCATATGCTCAAAGCCACGTTCCCACTCGTTCCCATGGAGAATGTTGAGTATCTTCTGTGGATCTACTTCCTCCATCTACAAAAATCTAAAGGCACAATTGTTCATGCTGTAACCCAAATCTTCTTCTTCTTTTTTAAACATTTATTTATTTATTTTAATTGGAGGACAGTCACTTCACAACACTGTGGTGGCCCCTGACACACATCAACACGGATCAACTAGATGCCTGGTCTTTGTACCTCACTGCGGTAGCCCTCAGAATTCTGCACCTTTTGGTTAATCTCTCCGAGGAAAAAGGAATAGTTGATACACAGAAAAATTCTCATTTATTTGTATATTTATTACCCAAGTTGTTTTTCCCTTCAGTGCCTTGTTTTCAGATTTTTCCTGTTATTTGGTGAAATAAAAATTACCATGAAGAGAAATCAGGACCAAGGGTGTTAAACTCTTCTCCCTGTCTCTGGCTGCCCTCTAGTGACAGAATCAGGTAACAATGCTTAGCTCAGGTCTGAGAACCTTAGCTCCTTAGGAAACCAAATCAGAGTCCACAGAAACATCTGTGGGCTCCTAAAAGATTTGGAGGCTAGTTGTGCTAAGAGATTCTGGAAATGGACTTCCTAGAGTTACTTACACCCTTCCAGATGGCTGGCTTGAAGGGTATCCCGTTCTGGATTTATTAAACTTGGTAATCATTAAAGGTATTTCATTTGTTTATCCTGTTAGGAAAGTAAAAGCTGAAAGTCTCTGACCCCTGTCTGACTCTTTGAGACTCCATTGACTGTAGCCTGCGAGGTTCCACTGTCCATGGCATTCTCCAGGCCAGAAGACTGGAGTGGGTCGCCATCCCCTTTCCAGAGGATCTTCCCAACCCAGGGATCCAACCAGGGTCTCCTGCATTGCAGGCAGATTCTTTACCATCTGAGCCACCATCTTGGTTATGAAAATTTTAATACACAATTGTGCCTTGATTGTTAAGAAAATTTCCTAGACCTTTTATTCTAAATGTTTATTTAAAAATACACCATATATTTTTTATTAAAATGTAGTCTTTTAGGACTATACCCTAAGGAAATATTCATATATTGAGACAAAAATATATGTAAAAGAAAGTTTGTCTACTTGAAACAGAAAAGTTTTGGAAAATATACAAAGTTGGGGAATTGACAAATAATAGCCCACAATATGGAATGACAAATAGCCATTAAATTACATTAAAATATTTAATGGCAACGGTAACTGTTTGTAATAAATGTATATATGAAAAAGAAAAGACAAAAATATTATATTTGTGGCATGATCCCATTTTCTTACAAATTATAAATGTATATATGAAAAAGAATGGAGAACTAAAAATCTATATACTAAAATGTTAGCAGTGAGAATCTCTGGTCAGTGGGGGTAATGGTGATTTTTATTTTCTGCTTTCTCTCTGGGATAAGCATGTACTACTTTTATAATCAGGTATGAAAACCAGTATGTTTCGAAACAGTGGAGAACTAAGTCCCGATGCTCCAGTTTCTTGCTTTCATGACTGACAACCAGGTTAGTGCTAATTCAGCCCCATTTCGACTTCTCTGCCCAGTAAGGAGCTGTATCCTGTTTGTGACAGCATAATTCATTGTAATGGAAGATTATGATGCACTAGTCTGGGCTATGACTTCACTGTATTCACTGGCAACAGGAAACAAAGACAGACACTTGTTTTTTTTCATAATTGTTTTAGCAAGAATTGACAATTGGAGGAAATGAATGGCAGAAAACAATTACGGGCAGACAAGACGGTCAGCAAATCAGACTGGGAAATGCAACGGGGCCCGTCTTAGTTCTATTCGTGCAGCAATTTCAGAACATTACAAAGATATTATCGTTTTGTTTCCAACCTACTTCTGAANAATTGACAATTGGAGGAAATGAATGGCAGAAAACAATTACGGGCAGACAAGACGGTCAGCAAATCAGACTGGGAAATGCAACGGGGCCCGTCTTAGTTCTATTCGTGCAGCAATTTCAGAACATTACAAAGATATTATCGTTTTGTTTCCAACCTACTTCTGAAATCACTATTGTTTTTAGTAGCAGTTACACAACTCTTTGCTGGCAGCAATGACCCCTAAATGTGCTTTAAATTCAGCAAACTGGTAATCGCACGTCAGGGATTTGGGACTGAATTTTTTATCTGTGTTAATATTCAGGATCAGTGTGAACTTCTCAGTGTGCACCATGTGTCCAGTTATAGTACTCCTATAATAAAACTAGCTCCCTGTTCCCCATACACAGGATCTGAAAAGCTTTATTTTCCAGTAAATTAAATCAAATTCATGTTTCTATTTTCTGTGAAAAGATCACTTGTCTTTGTTTTAGCAGCAGTGGTGAGGGAAACAACAAAAAGTCAAAACAAATGAATTCATGATTCACTGTCTTGTTTCCGTGCTGTGAAATGAGTACCATTAACAGCAACTGAGATGAACATGGATGTTTTATCAACTGGGAAAGAGCTTAAGTAAGGCAGGTATTACAGAAACTGCAGTGACATTTATCTCAGCCAGTGGCTTGTGTAGCTAGACATGACTTAACTGTCCTGTTGAGTATTATTAAATGTTCGGATGAAAAAACTAAACATAAAGGAGCTGCTTTAACCTTTACTCCTTTCCTCTTCTCCTCTGATTAGTCTGATTTGGAGTAAAATTCTGCAGCAGCTCTGACTTCCAGTCTGAAAGACCAATTATTGGTCATGTGACTTAATGAGAAAGCCTCTAGACCAAACACTGACCACTAGAAATATAAAGTGAGCCCCAAGTGTGGGCCACGTGTGTCAGTTTATATTTTCTAGTGGCCACATTAAAAATTTAAATAGAGTCAGGTAAAAATTAATTTTAAGACTCTCGTTTGTTGAACCCATTATATCCAAAACATTATCATTTTGATTTGCAATCAATATACAAGATTAGTAATGAGACATCTTACCTTCTTCCTCTTTGGCACCAAGTCTTTGAAATCCAGGGTGTATTTTATGCTTGCTACAACTCTCAGTTCAGATGGGCCTTATTTCATGTGCTCAGTGGCTTCAGGTGCCTTTGTGGCTACTGTATGTAGTGGGCAGTGTGAATCTCAACAGCAGAGTTTCCACGGCTTCATAAATGGCGTGTGGATTTGGGGCGGTGAGGTTCCGCTGTCTGTTCAGAACTCATAGTCTTCTCCATTCTGATGCACTCATTAGGCCAGTCCTCCATGTATCAGCTGAAACGGAATAACTGAAAAGCAAGCAAACGATTGACAGTTTCTGAGTTTTGTCCTCTTAGAACAATCCAGCTGCTTGTTGTATCAGCTGGAATGCTGCATAACTATGGATTCCTCAATTGAGAATAAAGGGTAAGAGGTTTTAAAAAAACTCTCAGACTTTGAAATCTGTATTATGTGATTATAAGAAACTTTATCATGATGTTTCCAAGTGAATTTAGGCATGAAGACACAGAATTTAGGCACAGAAGACATTACACAGCTTAAAATAAACTTCTAGAATGCGTTATAATTCTCTTCATAATGTGTACAACAGTACAAAGAAAGAAATCTTTAGCAGTTCTCATACGCACACATACACAGACTTCTGCCATTGTGACCACTTCTGATGTCTTTTCTGCATTCTTCATTGTCTTATTTGAAGGAGAGGAAGTATGCTTAAATAATCTTGTATAGCTACTATGCCCTGGGGACTCTCATGCCAGTCAGCTGGAGTGATAAAGATAGCTCTGTGTGCTAAGTATGGAGATGCAAAAATAGAACTGATGGAAGTGGATAAAACTAAAAGACATCGTAGTTTCTTAAGGCCCCGCCAACGGCAGAGACCTGGAAACAAGGCCTTCTGAAGTCCTGGCAAGGAGTCACAGTCAACCGAAACCATCATATTTTAGGTTCATTGCTTATCCTGTGAAGGCTTGGTTATGGAGCTAGATTTAAAACAATCAGAAAATTCTAAAATCACGATAAAACTTAAAGACATTTAAAATATAAATAGTAACCATCCA